>CAKNXH010062576.1:0-26245 GCA_932178445.1 Andricus quercusramuli
TTCACTTATGGGGTTTCTTTGGGACCCTATAAAACAGACTTATGGGGATGATATTTGAAAAGTGATATTTTATTCGTATTCTATGGCTAATTGTGAAGAAAAATGTTGAGTTTCAACTCGATTGAGATAATATTGAGGATTCTGAATAAGATTTACAAAAACGTATTTTTTTCTTATGGGAAATACATGTTAAACTTCATGGGGCTTGCGCCACCCCTAAATATAATTTTTTTTCAAAACAAAAAAAAACGCATTTATTTTTGTGCGGATTCGAACAAATTTGAGGGGTGTCCCCATAAAAATTCGAAAAAAAAATTTTTGGACCACCCTACTGCACAATGACTTCCCAAAGATTTCAAAGATTTCAAATATTTCGAAAAGATTTCAGATATATTTCAAATATTGCAAAAAGATTTAAATAATTTCCTAAATTTTCTCATGATCTTACAGACATTTTACACATATTTCAAAAAGATTCTAATGACTTCCCAAAGATTTCAAATATTTCGCCAAGATTTCAGATAGATTTGAAAGATTTTAAAAAAGCTGCTATCATTTCACAAAGATTTCAGATAGAATTTAAAGATTGCACAAAGATTTCAATGACTTCCTAATGATTTCCTGATAATTTTACAAAGATTCTATCAATATTTCACGAAGATTCCAATGACTGTTCAAAGACTTAAAAGGTTTTACAAAGATTTCAAATATTTCGCCAAGATTTATGATAGATTTGAAAGATTTCACAAAGACTTCTATTATTTTAGAAAGATTCCAGATAGATTTTAAAGATTGAACAAAGATTCCAATGATTTCAAATATTTCGCCAAGATTCTTGAAAGATTTGAAAGATTTTACAAAGACTTATATTTTTTCACAAAAATTGCAGATACATTTTGAAGATTAAACAAAGATTTCAATGATTTCCTAATGATTTCGTAATGATTTTACAAAGATTTCACGAATATTTCACAAAGATTTCAAATATTTTGCAAAATGTTTTTAGACGGATTACTAAGATTTCTCAAAGACTTGTCTCATTTCAGATAGATTCCAAAGATCGCACAAGAATTTCAATGATTTTCCAATTATTTTGCAAAGATATCAAAGATTTCGGATAGATTTCAAAGATTCAAGAAAGGTTCCAATTACTTCTATTATTTCACAAAGATTTCAGATAGATTTTAACGATTCAACAAAAATTTCAATGACTTCGAATATTTTTTCAAGATTTTGGATAGATTTAAAAGATGTCACAAAGACTTCTATTGTTTCACAAAGATTCCAGATAGATTTTGAAGATTGAACAAAGATTTAAATGATTTCCTACTGATTTCCTAATGATTTTGCAAATATTTCACAAATATTTCACAAAGATTTCAATGACTCTCCAAAGATTTAAAACATATTGCCAATATTTCGGATAGATTTGTATGGCCGTAGCTAGGGGGGGGGGGCATTGTGGGAAAAAATCAAAAATCAGAAACTACAGAAAAAAACGGCTTCCCCGAACATTGTTTTAAATACTTCGGTTTTCCTTGCTTGAATGCCAACTTAAAATATTTATTATATGTTGTGTCATAGAAATAATTTTAGTTGATAGACGTAATTTTAGTTTAAATAATTTTAATTTTGCGAGCAGGCTATACGTGTTGTGTAGGATCTACTATATGTATGTGTGTACCATTTTTTCATTGTCAATATATGTTCGTTCTTACTTTCCGCTAAAGTATATCGACAATAATTTTTGTTTCTGTTAGCCCCACAGGGCGAAGTATGTTGTTTGAAACTGCAGAATGGATGAACCTGGAATGAACATTCGACAATTATAGATTGTATTCTTGTTTTTCGTGTGAAATAAATGTTATGTTATCATTCAATCTTGATAAATTGTACAAAATCCTTTTTCCTAGTAATGAAAAATTGAGGGGAGCACAAAAATGAAGGTGCATATTGTACATGGTCTTTCGAGACGAAATGGTAATAGACTGTAAATGTTTTCTCGGCGACTTTTCCGCAAAATTGTGTTGACGCTAATTTTCACACGTTTACTTGCGCTTTGAAAAACAAGACGGAGTCTGGATCAAAAAAGTGTTCGAATTCATGGGCCAGAGTCCATCTTGTAATTCTGGTCCAGACTCCGTCTTGAGTTTTGATCCAGAAACTCCCATACCTATCTACCAATGAATAATTTTTCTCCTTTTTCCCGTGAAAAGGAAAAAAGTGAAGGGAAGTCAAAAAATCCTGCTAGTCGACTTGAAGCCGACCTATAGCAAACGTATTTGGTCAGATGTCTTCTATTACTGCATGCCTGACTACACTCGTAATCTTCCACTTGTTTACTACATATTGTAAAGTAGTTTTCGAATTTTTATGCATATTGGCCACAATTTTTTTCTAATCCAGAAAAAATAAATCCAATCATCTCGTTTTGAAAAAAATGATATTTGAAGGTGGCGCAAGTCCCATGAAGCTTAAGTATTTCCCATAAGAGAAAAAGGCGTTTTTGTAAATTTTATTCAGAATCGTCAATATTATGTGAATAGATTGAAACTTGATATTTGTCTTCGCAATTAGCCATAGAATACGAATGAAATATTAAGCTTTTAATATCACCCCCATTAGCCTGTTGTATAGGGTCCCAAAAAAACCCCATAAGTGAATAAATGGGATTTGCGAGTTTTTGGCGCTAATTATGATTTTGTTGCGTTTTTTTTTTAAAGATTGTTTCTAATACATAAAATAATACTTCTTACTCATAATTAGATGCATACATAAATTGTTTAAATAATTTATTGTTGCTTTTAGCAATTTCATCTTAGAACAAAGATAGAAAGTCGCGGTTTTTGCACAAATTTGTCACTTTTTGTCTAATTTTCGATTAGAGTGAGGTCAATAATTAATGACAGTTAACAAAATTAATTGCTTAAACAAAATGATTTTAGATTTATGAAGATTTATAAAAAAAAGAATCTTTTCAAGAATTGTAAAAGTTTTCAAGAATATACAAAAAACCTTCTCAAGATTCCTGGAAAAATTTGAAATAATTTGTTTAATTCTGAAATTAATTTTCAAAGAAAATTTCAACAGATTTCAAAAGGTTTCTACAAATGTCGAAAAAAATATGGAAGAATTTAAGGCAATTTTATTGAGTTTGAAAGATTTTTTCGAAATTCAAGAAAAATTTGAGTCAGTTTCAAATATAATTAGGAATTTTAGAAGTTTTCAAGAGATTAAAAATATTCTAAACTTGAAAAAGTTTCTGAAAATTTATAAAATAATTTTAAGTTTCTTCGAAACTTTGAAAAGTCCTGAATTACCTTCAAACGGACCCCATTTCTCCCTAAATTTTGTAAATTCCTATAATAAAATAAAAATTCATCAAAATTTTCTAGTTTGTTTTTCATTGAAATTTAAAAACTCTTGAATGATAAACCTTTATCATTGAAGTTAAACTTTTTCATTTAAACGCTCAATTATTTAAAAATATAAAAAGAAAGCTATTAACACTTTTTAATTAACAAGATTTTAATTGAATGCACTTTACTACAAAAAATATTTGTTTAACTTTTATAAATTTTAAATTTTAATGATTCAGATTCAGTTAAAAAATAATAATCCATCTTATCGTTTTCAAACCTGTAAATTGAAGAATGATTCAATAAATTTATAAATTATCTAAATTATATCATTAGTTGCATTAAAATTACCTCACAAAGTGAAAAGTGGATAAAAAATGTAGGGGTTGAGAAAAAACTGCAACTTTTCAGCACTTTTCTAGGAGGAGATATTTATAATTAATTATTATAAATTGTTTAAACAAGTATGCTTGTTTACTTGCATTGTTTGTTATTTCATTGAGTAAAAAGTGGGTAAAAAGTTGTACATTTCAGAAGGACCAGCAACTTTATTGCATTGATGAAGAAAAAGATAGTTATAAACAATAGAAATTTGTTTAAATAATTATTTTTGCTGAATTGAATTAATTATTAACTCACCCTATGTGAAACGTAGACAAATAGTTCTGAATTTCAGAAAAAACGGGAACTTTCCAGAATTATTCAAATTGAGTATTATTATTAATAATGAATTGTTTAAACAAATGATTTTGTTAACTTCAATTATTTATTTCACAACGAGTGAAAAATGAACAGAAAGTTGACAATTTCAGAAAAAAACTACAATTTTCTAGAATTATTCTAAGAGAATATTATGAACAATAATAATAAATTGTTTAAACAATTAGTTCTGTTGAAATTAATGAACTATTACCTCTTTCTAATTTAAAATTGGGAAAAAGAGGAAAATTTTTGAAAAAATCGTGACTCTATCTCCGTTCTTAGAGAAAATTGTTAAAACAATAATAAATTGTTTAAACAATTCATTTGAATATCTATAATAATTATCAGTATAAAGTAGTATTTCATGTATTGAAAACAATTTTCAATTTGGAAAAAACGCAAAAAAATCATAATTAGCGCCAAAAACTCGCAAAACCCATTTTTTCACTGATGGGGTTTTTCTTCGGACCCCATAAAACTCCATGGGACTTGCGCAACCTCCAAATATCATTTTTTTTAAAATGAGAAAATTGGATTTATTTTTTTGTGGATTGGAAAAAATTTCCGGTCAATATGCACAAAAATTCGAAAAATAGTGTACAATATGTAGTAAACAAGTGGAAGATTACGACTCTAGTCAGACGTGCAGTAATTTTCTCAAATGGAAAATACGTGCTGAAATCTTGGGGCATTTCTAAATATCATTTTGAAAAAATGGATTTACTTTTTTGTGGATTCGAACAAATTTTAGGGTAATATGCATGAAAATTTGAAGAAAAAAAATTCCAATGCATTTTTGGACCACTTTAATATACACAGGTATTGATTAACCGGTGAAATCTATTTATCTTATATCGGTAAAAATTATACGTGATTTCTTTCTTTAACCGTGTCTGACTAAACTATCAGTATCTACTGAGTTTTTGTTCTCCAGTGGTATTGCACTTTTAGTTACCTTGCGGTTTCTACTTTACCGTCAGTAGTTCAATTATCACAGTCAGACTGACAATTTAACAGGATATTTAGGAAATTAAGGGAATAAATGTAACATTCCTGATTCTTGAATTTTTTTAACCCAAAAATATGAATTTTCAAAAAAAAAAAAAATTACTGCATTATCATCTGAAAAGTTGAATTTTCAACAAAAAAAATTAATTTTCTAGGAAAACGATGAGTTGTCAACAAAATACATGAATTTTCGACTAAGATCGATGAATTCTCAACCAAAAATTGAATATTCAAATTATCAGTTGATAAAATTAATTCTTCAGCCGAATTTCAAATGAAATCAATTTTTATTGAAATAGTTATTTTCAACCGAAAAATTAATCTTCAACAAAAAATAAATTTTCAACACGGTAATTCAACTTTCATCCAATTAGTTGAATTTTTTTACAAAAAATCGAATTTTTAATCAAGAAGATTATTTGCTTCCAAAAAAATCAATTATTAAAAAAATGCCTGAATTTTCAATCAAGTATTTACATTTTTAACTAAAACAAATTAATTTTCAACTAAAAATGAAATAGTTAAATTTTCAGCTGAAAACGTTAATAGAATTTTTAACCAAAAAATATTAATTTTGATTCAAAAATATAATAATATACTTGATTTTGAAGTTGAAGATTAAAGTATTTCGTTGAAAATACTTCTTTTTTTTTTGAAAATTAAGTTTTTTACTTAAATTTTAGCCACTTCATTTTTGGTTGAAAAATTAAGGTTTTTACTGAAAACTCGTTTTTCTAGTTGAAGATCCAGCTTCTTTCTTAATTTTGGCTGAAAATTTTTTTACTGTTTTTAGGTAATTCCACGGTTTTCGTAGAAATTTTATTTATTTTTTTTCGGTAAGAAGTGTAACTAGTTGGTTGAAAATTAATTTTTTTTTGGTTAAGGATTCTAATACTTTTTTGAAAACTCGTATTTTTTTGTTTAAATTCGGCTGTCTTTGAATTAATATTGAAATTTTTTTTTTTTTTTGTTAAAATATTACTTATGATATTTTTTGCTGAGAATAAATATTTTTTAATTGAAAATTTTTTATTTAATTTTTTTTTCAATCAACTTTTTTGATGAAGATTTATCTTTTTGGATTCAAAATTCAACTGTCCTCTAAAAAATTAAAATTTAGTTTGAAACCCATTCTTTTGTCAAAACATTAATTATTTTGATGAAAATTATGTTTTCTACTTGAAAATTAATTGTTTTAACTAAAAACTTAACTCGTACATTTTTGGTTCAAAATTTTTCTTCTAAAGTTAAAAATTCAAATATTTGGTAGAAAATGCATCTTATTGGTTGAAAAGTTGAAAGTTCATCTTTTTATTTGAAAATTAGTTTTTTCTTATTTAGAATCAATTTTTTAATCTGAAAATGTAACTGTTCAATTTTTTGTCAAAAATTTATCTTTTTTGATTGAAATTTAATCTTCTTAGTAGAAAATTATGCCACTTCGTTAAGAATTCACTTTCATTTTTTTGAAAATTAATTTCCTTACTAAAAATTTAATTATTTTATTTTTAGTTGAAAATTGATCTGCTTTCTGTAACAATTTTACATTTGTTAAAAAATCCTTTCCTTTTCAGCATTTTTTTTACCTAAGAAATAACTATTCCATTTTTGCTTGAAAATTTATATTTTTATTTAAAAATAAATTGATTTTGCTGAAATCTTTTTTTTTAATTCACTTTTCTGACTGCAAATTGAAATATTATATTTTTTGTTTGTGAATTGATTTTTTTTAGATTAAGATTTAATTTTTTTATTAAGAATATATTTTCTTAGTTGGAAATTGATTGTCTTATCTAAAAATTTGATTCTTCTATTTTTTGTCAAAAAATCATTCTTTTTATGAAAAAAAAAATACATTTTGTTGTAAGCTCGATCCTTTTTCTGTTGAATATTTATTTTTTTGATATCTTAACTTTTTCTAATTTTGGTTGAAAATAGTTTTTTTCAGATGGAAATTCATGTACTTTATTGAAAATGAATACCTTTTGGTAGAAAATTAATCTTTTCCCTTAAAAAATCGTTTTGGTTAAAAAATTCATCTTTGTAGTTTGAAAATTCAAAAATTTGGTTAAAGTTCAACTATTTGGTTGGAAAATTTTGTTTCTTTGGTGAAAATTATCATTTTTTGTTTAAAACTAGTTTTTTAGATAGAATATTCAATCGTTCTGTAAAAAACTGATCCCTTTTTGTTAAAAATTATTCTGTTTTATCAAAAAATAAATAATTTGGTTAAAAATTTCATTGTTTTTGATTGAAGTTTAATCTTTTTATTTAAAATCCAATCATTTGGTTGAAAACTCATCAAGCAGTTGAATTATAAATTCAAGAAGAATAACTTTCAACAAAAATAGTTAAACTTTCAACCAAAGAGATGAATTTTCAACTAAAAATATAACTCTTTTAACCAAAAAGTTGCATTTTCACAAATAAAAAGAAATTTCTACCGAAGAGAATGAATTTATGAATCAAAAAGATAAACTGGCAAAAAATAGAATTTTCTGTTAAAAAAGATTTTAGTTGATTTTTCAAGGTCAAAATATGAATTTTTAACCAGTTTTAACCAGTTTTTAACCAGTTTTATCCATTAAAATATTAAATTTCTCATAATACAGATGAATGTTTAATTAGAAAAAAAAAAAAGTTGAATTTTCAACCAAAAAGTTGCATTTTTATTCAAAAAAACTGAAATTTTTTTTTTAACTTCTAGAGAGCAAGAGTTTTTTAATACAGCTGCATTTGAAACCAAAAAATTAATTTTCTACCAAAAAAAGACGAATTTACACAATATCAAAATTTTTAACCAAATATCAATTTTCTACTTAATGGTTGAATTTTAGAACCCAAAGTACGGATTTTTCATAGAACAGTGGAATTTTCAACAAACCATTCCAATTTTCAACAAAATATTTACATTCTCAGGCAAAAATTAATAATTTTCAACAAAAAGTGCAAACGAATTTCGAAATAAAATTATGAATCAACCAAAAAGCTGAGCTTTTGAGAAACATAGTTCAAATTTTCACCAAGGACTTTAATTTTCAAAATAAAAAGATGAATTTTCAACCATAAAAATCTTATTTAAAAAATATTGCCACATTGTTGCAACTATTTGAATTTTGAAATCTATTAAAAAAATGTCTTGAATCGTTTATATATTTCTTTAAATTTTTGCAATTAACAAAAGGTTGGCAAAACTGAAAATCCTTCAACTTGAGGGATACGTTTAAATAAAAATTCATTAATTTTGAAGATTTTTAAAATTAAAAGTTCAGTTCTCAATTCTGAATCTTCCAAGTTTAGGGAATTTTGAATGAAAATAATCGAAATTACAGAACTTTTAATGATTTTAAACCTCAAACTTGAATAATTTTTATTTTTGAATAAAGAAAATTGAAGTCTTTTATTATAAAGGTGCAGATTTTAAGATTTGGATTATTTCATAGATGAAAAGTCAAGTTTTCCATTTTAAATCTTCACAGTTAAAGAAGTTTCGAACATAGTGCTTGAAACCTACATAATTTTCAATTGCAAGTTTGTAGGTGTGATTGAGGCGGAAAAGTGGTAAAATAAACTGTTATTATAGCCTGTGTCGCTTTACCAAAAACATAATTTTTTTGTTTTTAATATGTTTTTATAACAAGAGTTTATAATATTTTTGTAGTTCTTTTTTGGTTATATATCTTCTGCCTATTAATTTTGTTTTGTACCTTGTGTCGTTTTTCCAAAAATTTAATTTTTTTTATTTTTAATGTTATTTCCAACGAGTAAGACGAAAACTGTGCATCTTGTCAGAAAATGATTGCTTGAAAACATGCTTGAACATTTAATTGCTTCTTTGAAATAAATTATCTGGAATTTTTTGTATTTTTTCTTTTGCTTTAAATAACAATTGTAATTTAGATTCAACTTCTATGAGTTTCGTTCCCAAAAATATTCTCTAAAATATTCTATTACTGGGAGTTTTATAAAAAGAAATGAGTTTCACACAAGGTACAATTTTACAAAACAAATTGTTAATAAACTTGTTATTTTCATAAACAATATTTTACTTCAACAAAATTTGTTTTTAATAAAAACAAACCAAAGAGACCTTTGGAGAATCTTTCCTGGAATGAAATAAGTCCTACAATATTAGAATTAAAGCAGAAATGCAACTTTTACTTGAATAGAAAGCAAAAACATAAAAGTATAAATAAGTATGGTTATATAAACAATTCTAACCTGAAAATTTTTTTTTTAATTTCGCCTTCAGTTTTCTTCCAAAATTAAATACGAATAATAATGGAAATATTTTCTCGGATTAAATTAGTTATTTTTAACAATGCTGTTTTTTTAACTTGATCAACTGTGTGTTTTTTCTTAGAGTGATACTTTGGAATCAAAGAAGCGATTAATTCAGAATGATAGTACTCAATAATGTATTATGAATTATTTCTAAATAGCCAATTTTAGTTACTGAAATTTTAAACAATTTACCGAATTACTACCATGGAACCAGGTTGGAAGTTACTGATGTAAGCCGGTTTTGTGGGTGACCGACTTAATCACAGGTGTGGATATGGTGGAGTTGAGGATTTTCTAGTTGAGCCGAGTTGAGACGATTATGTGACCGGTCAAGCGCAAATGGGGTGATGGCCAGGTACTGGTGTGGTACTAATCAGGCGCTACTGCAGACCAGTCGACCGAGAAAAGAGAGAGAGAAAGAGAAGAGTTAGGGATTAGGGCCTCGAAGGCAGACCAATCGACCTGAGAAGAAGAGAGCGAGAAAAGAATTCGGGATTGGGGCCTCGAAGGTAGACCAATCAACCGAGAAGAGAAAGTAAGAGAAGAGAGCGGGATTGGAGCCTCGAAGGCAGACCAATCAACCAAAGAGGAAGAGAGAAAGAGAGTGGTGAAGAGGTAAGGCAGAAGAAAAAGGCAAGGATAAGTGAACTTTTGTTTAATTTAGAACGGCTATTGCACGAAAAGTCTCGTGATCAGCTGGGTGTGGAGCTTCAGAGAGAGCGAGCCCGCATTGCCAAATGGAGAGGTTGCAAGTCGCCAAGTGACGAGAATCGCTCGTGCACCGGCTTATATACGCGAGAGGGGTGCGAGCTAGAGCGAGGCAGGAAGCGGCAGCTGACTCTCTGATTGGCTAAGACGCTCGAAACTGGAGTCGCAACGGAGCGGTGGGGACACCGTACTCCGTGCTGCCTGCCGTCGCTCTCGCGCGCCTTTCGCTATTTACAAAGATATTTTGCAATTTTAAATTAACATCAAAAATAGTACAATTTAAAAACATTAAAATTAAATAAATCCTAAAAATCCCTACTGTTCTAAATTTTTGTCCTGCGAAAACGAAACTACTCTAGCTATCTTAGATCTATTATTCGTAAAATTAAGCTATAACGAGTATTATTAATTATTTCCATTTACATTAAATATGTATTAATCACAAGAGAATTATTATTATCATTCACATTTGTTTAAAATATAAGTCCTAAAATTAAACCCTAGGCAGAGTCCTTTCCAGTATACATATATGTTAAAAAAAAAATGGTAATTTACACAAATAAAATCAATATCCATGGTGAAATCTACGTAGTCGATAGAGACTAAAACATAGTGATAATTGTGAAATAGTTTTCCCATGTTTGAAAACCTTATTTGTATACTCATTTAATTTCATGTCAACTGAACACAAAATCTCAAAAGATGAAGAATAAATAAAGCAGAGGCATCCAGTTCAATCTGGAAATGACGCGAGACAGCACGAAATAACTGTTTGTGTAGC
This sequence comes from Andricus quercusramuli, assembly GCA_932178445.1. NCBI lineage: Eukaryota > Metazoa > Arthropoda > Insecta > Hymenoptera > Cynipidae > Andricus > Andricus quercusramuli. The sequence continues at coordinate 10,843 of CAKNXH010062576.1, forward strand.
GCACGTGTTTGTTGCTTACTCAAGATTGAATTCCTTAGAAAAGACAAAAATAGTTTTTTCAATGGTCTTGTCTGGTGAAATGTCTTCTGAATTTTAAGATTTCAATACCAGGAAATAAACATATTTTCATTATAATATCATGACTCTCGTATATTGACGATGAAGAGGTACAAAAGGCTGAGAGAGAGGCTAAAAAGCTGGTAGTGTTCATATTCACAGGCACATTTCGCTCAACATGATAGTATGTATTCAGGTGAGTAGAGCAAGTGTTTTTTGACTACTCATACCTAATTTTTTCAGTAGCGTTTTGGCTGATGAACTTATCTTCTGAATTTCAAGATTGTCACTAAAAAGTAGCTTGTAAAACGGACCGGAAACTTGATATAAAGGCCAAGGTTGAAGCAGTCAAACGAGACACTGACGGCTCAGCTGAGTTACGGAGTACCATGGCAACTTGATTCTGGGCTTAGAGACAAATGAGATAACATGAAATTTTGTTGACTATCAATCTTTTTAAATCCCTGAAATAGTAAGTTCTATTTCTTCAACGAAAATGTGGAGAGCGGTTGTTATTCTCTGTTTCTTCTCAGTAGTCATACACGATTCCATTGGTAAGTATAATGCAATTAATATATGGTATAAAATTCAAAACTATCCACATTAAATTTTTTTTCTCACAATGCAAAGTGCCCAGTGAAAATAAACTGATGGAGGCAAATTGAGATAAGAAACAAGGAATTTTTTATATTCTTCAATCAACTTTATTATTATTATTCTAAATCAACTAAATCAACTTCGTGGGTGTGGTGAGGCCACATAAAAAAAAATTTAACAGATATAAATAAAATGTATTAATATTGTAGGTCAATTGATTCCTCTCGAACCAGGGAATCTTCTATATTGTTGCATCGACTTTGAATTACGTTGAAGAAAAAAATATCACGTTTTAATTTTTTTTTATGATCTCGTGAATGAAGTCCTCAAAGTGCATTGAAATATTATAACATCCCCTGAAATTGTATGACATTTCATAATATTTTCTTGAGTCCTGGAAAAAACTCCCATAAAAATTGATTTACTTTTCTTAAAGTAGTTCAAAGCCTTTAAATTTAAAAAAAAATTAATAATATCTTGAAAGTGCATTAAAATATTTAAGAGTACTTTATAATATTTTTAATCATTTCTAAATTTTTTTTGAAGCTCTTTAAAATCCCTTGCAATTTTTACAAGCATCATAAAATATTTCCAATCCTCTGAAACTCTTGCAAATTATCGAAATCCTTTGATTCTTTAAAAATCATTCGAAACTTTTTAAAGGTTATAAAAATGTCTTGAGATATTTAAAAATAGTCTAAAAATTCTCGAATCCTTTACCATTTTTTAAAATTCCTCAAAATTATTGGAATCTCTCCCCATAAATATGTATTTTGATTATTTCAAAATTACTCGAAAGTTGAAACTATTTAAGAATAATCTAAAAGTTTTCAAGTCCTCAACATTTTTTTTAAATTCCCTGGAATCCTCGAAAATCAATTACTGGAATCAATTGAAAATTCCTTGGATTCATGAAATTTCTTAAATCTCTTTAAAATCGAATGAAAATTTTAAAAATAACCTAAAATATTTCGATTCCTTTAAATTATTCAAATAAAAAAATTCCTTGGATTCATGAAATTTTTTGAATCTCTTTAAAATCAAATCAAAATTTTAAAGATAATTTCAAATCCTATTCAAATATTATTGCATTTCAAAATACACCATTTTTTAACATTCAGTTTGAAAATATTTAATTAAAAAATTTTTGGGTCAATATTTAACAATAGTTGACTGTTCATTTGAAATAAGAAATTATAAATCGAACATTAAAAAATAAACTAAATAAAATTGAATTATTAAAAATAAAATGAACCTCGAATCGTTCGAATTTCAGGGTGCTGAATGCAAACTTAAAAATTTGCATTGTTTCATTTTTTCTTAATTTTCAATTTATAAGTGACATTTTTTAATTTGAATGTTTCAATAACAATGTAAAATCATTTGATTGTAGTATTTTAACCTAAAATTGTTTAAAAATTGTATGATTTTGAACATTAAAACAATTTACAATTGTTTAAACATTTATTGTTCGTTTGAGAGAGAGTTGGGAGGAGAGGGGGGGGGGGCAAGCCTCCGTTCTGTGACATGAGACACAGCGCATGTGTCAGAGGCCTGCGTTACACTTCCTAGTCGTGGTCTCATTTGAATCAGGCACGACTCCTCATATCGAGGTCTAAGGTGTTAGATGTTACACATCAAAAGCACTTTCTGTGGAAAAAAGTAGATCAATCGATTCGTCTCGAACCAAGGAATCTTTTATATTCTTAAATCAACTTTCTTATTATCAAATATCATGTGTTACTTTCCTTACTCTTCAATCAAATGTATCAATATTATAGGTCAATCGATTCCTCTCGAACCTTGCATCGACTTTGAATTACGTTGAAGAAAAAAGTTTTACTACAAAGTATTATTTTTAAATAACATGCATTACCATAGCCTCCTTAATCTTTAACAGAATGTAATAATATCATAGGTCAATCGATTCCTCCAGAATCAACACATCTTTTCTGTTCTTGCATCAGCTTTGAATTCTGTTGATGAAAAAAGTTGCACTAATTCAAAGTTCATGGAAGAATGTAAAAGATTCCTTAGTTCGAGACGAACCGATTGACCTGCAATTATTATGCATTTTACCAAAGAGTAGGGAAGTTATGGTAATTTATACATTTTGAAAATCGGTTTTTCATAGTTAAACTTTTTTCATTAGCACACTTCAAAGTTGATGCAAGAGCAGCACAGATGCGTTGATTCGAGAAAAAATTGATTGACCTATAATATTAATATATTTTATCGAAGATTATGGAAGCTATGGTAATGCATTATATTTGAAAATACGGTTTTTTATAGTAAAACTTTTTTCTATAAAACAATTCAAAGTTGATCCGAGAACATAAAATATTCCTTGGTTCGAAATGAATTGATTGACCCATAATATTAGTACATTTTATTGAAGAGAAGGGAAGTTATGGTAATTTATACATTTTGAAAACCGGTTTTTCATGGTTAAGCTTTTTTCATTAGCAGAATTCAAAGTTGATTCAAGAACAGAAAAGGCGTGTTGATCCAAGACAAACTGATTGACCTGCAATATTAATACATATTATTGAAGATTGAGGAAGCTACGGTGATGGATAATATTTGAAAATACGGTTTTTTATAGTAAAACTTTTCCTTCAACATAATTCAAAGTTGATGCAAGAATATAAAAGATTCCTTAGTTCGAGACGAACCGATTGACCTACAATTATAATACATTTTATCGAAGAGTAGGGAAGTTATGGCAATTTATACAATTTGAAAATCGGTTTTTCATGGTTCAGCTTTTTTCATTAGCACAATTCAAAGTTGAGGGAAGAACAGGAAAGATGTGTTGATTCGAGACATGATTGACCTATTATATTAATACATTTTATTGAAGATTAAGGAAGCTATGGTAATGCATAATATTTGAAAATACGGTTTTTTATAGTAAAACTTTTTTCTTGACAATAATTCAGAGTTGATGCAACAATATAATATATTCCTTGGTTCGAACCAAATTGATTGACCTATAATATTAATACATTTTAATGAAGAGAAGGGAAGTTATGGTAACTTATATATTTTAAAGATAGTTTTTTTCACGGTAAAACTTTTTTTATTAGCCTAATTCAAATTGATGCAAGAACAATAGCAATAGTTTGCAGTAGGTTATAGTAAGAAAAAAAATTGTCTATAATGTTTTAAACGAACTAATGAACAAAAGCCATTTTTTTGCGATTTGCAATGATTAGGTGTTTGGAATGCACAGTTTTTATATTTAATATTAAATTAATGTGTGCCTTATTATGATTATTCAAAAATACCAGCTGCTTGGCAGCATTATTTAAACAATTTTTATAAACAAATACACAGTTTTCATATGTCACAATGAATAGGCTTCATTTTTTTGCCGAATCTACCAAAAATGTCTCGCTGTCATTTTTTTCAAATTAAAAACAACTGGTAATTATTTAAACAATATTTATACACAAATTCACATTTTTAACATTATTCCACGAATAGGGACAATTTTGTTGCGGAACCCAATAAAAATGTATCGTCAGTGCCTCCTAGCTGTAATTTCATTCCAATTGATGAAAAATATTAATTTTTAAAATAAAGTCTATAAATAAATGCACATTTCGACCATTTTTTGAAGAATAGGCTCCATCTTCTTCACGAAAAAATGACTTTTGTTTATTAATTTGTTTGAAAAATAATTAACCATATTTTCTCACTATATTCTACTGAAAACTATTGCTAGGTGATAATTATACTGACTTCAGCTCTTCTTTAGTCAATTCGCAGATCTTACAAAAAAAGGTACATCTGAAAAGTTAGGATAAAAATATTGATTATTTTGTTGTTGAATACAAAATTTTTGTTTGGAGACTTTTGTCCACAAAAATTGCTCTTGGCTACACTGTGCCGTTTTTCCAAAAGTTCAATTTTTTAATTTTTAATCTTGAATTTAACGATTAGAAGAAAATCTACTGTTTCTATCCAGAAATTATCAATAACAAATATTTGTATATCCGTCCCGCATTCACTGTGTTATTGACAACATAACATCCAGCATGAATTTCATTGCCAGGGTCCGCCAGTTCGCGTGCGAACTGTGGATCCATCATCACAAACTACACAAGTCAAAGCTGTTGACCATCAGGCAGCATACTGTTGACAGACAACAAGTACTATCTGAGGCTAGAAGAAGTCCAGAGCAGAGAAAGAGGTTTGTCAGAGAAAATGAACAGTTCTTCTCTGACCTTCTCTATGAAGTCCATCAACCACTCAATGAAGAAGCAAAGAACATGAATAGCTTCAGGAAGCTTCGCAGTGCCTTAATGAAATTCGAGGAGGAGTGCCCATCTAGCACTGATAATTAGGTGAACACTGCTCTGGGACAAGACGATTTCAAGATCGTCTTGTAGAGGAAGTTTCCTCCAACCCACCAGGATCTAGTCCGCATTTTCTCCTTATATCTAAAGTCGTGAGAGCCTATTCTGGTGTGGTTAGTTGAAGGTCGCACAGAGCCTCTACAGAAGATGGGCACCTTTTCTGATCGTAGGGATTACAGGCCAATAACTTGCCTGAACACGCTATATAAGATCTTCACAGCTATCCTGAATGATAGGATTGTTCGGACAGTCGCACCTGTGGAAAGGTGAACGAATAAAGCGGGTCAAAGAGAGTTGTAACAGGATGTCAGGAGAGCCTGATTATTGGTGGATGCGTCTAAAAAGATGCAGAGGCCTACCAACGTTTCCTAATGATGGGTTGGATTGACTTCCATCAAGCTTTTGATTCAACCTTCCAGAGACTTATTATCTATCGGTTGGAAAGATTGAAGGTTTATCCACACATAGTGAGGTGCATAGAGCGATTGATGCTCCTTTGGGAAATCAGATTTACAATCTCATCTGGAAAACATCGTGTGACAACTAACAGTTTCACCTTCCAGAGGGGCGTCTTGCATGGCAACACCTTGATCTCTCTCCTCTTTTGCCTCACATTATTTCTAATCTCCGAACTTCATCATTTCCAAAAGTACTTCTACGGCAAACCCGTTTATCGAAAGCTATGGTCACTTATTTGACACGGATGATTTCAAGGTCTATGCTCGAAGTGAAGAGCAACTGAATCTCGTTTTCCGGATCATCGAGGAATACACTTGATTGATTGAAATGGAGTTTGGGTTAGAACAATGTCATAACGTTAATTTGAAGTGAGAAGAACTTAATGTCCATTAAGTTAGCGCAACAATAATGATATATCCAACTTTTGATCTCAATGAAATCGCTTGGTTATTGTTTGGACATCGTTAATAATTTGTGTGATGTTGTTATTCTTGTTTCAAGTGTGCTTTAGCTATCATTGGTAATCAAATGGTTCCCACCCAACGTTTGGGTCGAAACTCAGGTAGCAGCTTGAATCTTGTTTGTTGATCAGGCTTTGACCATTTTCCTGTCAGTGCAGTATCAACCAAGGTGTAGGCTAGTGGAGCAATTCAGATTGTTTTAACAGTTTGAACTCAAGTCTGCTTTCCTAGATAATTCAGTTCTTTGAGTTCTTCAATTTAAAGTGTTTCTTTCGCTTTCGGTTCTTTATTCAGTGATTTTCCAGACTCGACCAACTTCTGGTGTTGTGGGAATTGATTATTTGGATGACGTGTTACTTCCGGTAGCGTCGGGATCGATCGTCGTCTCAGCTTTCGGAGGCTGTACTCTGCTAATTTGCCGAAACAACCAAAATATTTTTTTGGATACAAAGGTAGTGCCTTGCTGGATGGGCTCGGGGACTTATATCTCGGAATACATTGATGAGGTATTTAGTAGTTTTAATAATAATGTTGAAAAATTATCTTCCCTTCTGTTAGATCGACTTCGACATGACTAGACGTGATTCCTTCGCTTCCCCAAGCCATTCCGTCATTAATTCAGCAAGAGCCATGTTTGGAAATCCAATTTGTCGTTTGGACTTCAAAACTCAGAAGAATTATAGGGATATCTAGCGAATTTCAAGGTTGTTGATCTCTATTCCTTGCCTGATTGTTTTTGAATCTGGCAAAACTCTTTTCCCCATCAATATTTATGATCATCCGAACCTCCAAAGTGAATTCTGAACTCCTAAAAAGCAGATATCAAATTCAAATGAATCCTGAAAATAATTATTTATCCCATATTGTGTTATAATTTTTTCCACCCTGCATACATTTTTGAGAGATTTTGAACTTTTTTGTAACATTATAGGCGCATGTCCTGTAAGGCGAACATCAGCAACGTTAAAAATTGATACCCATCACAAATACATATATATGGACCCCTGTTTGCATAATTTCATACTTTCCTAATTAAAAATATATATATATTTGCGGCACTTTGGAATTTTTTGTTGTTTTGAAAATCTGTGTATAAAATATTCAAAGGTTTGGTACTCACCTTTGAATACTTTCTTTTTGCAGCAGGATGGTGGCCAAAATCATTTTGGCCTTCGAAGAAAGAAACAAAACCTTTAACAAATGAGACTATCATTAAACTTTATACGGTTAGTGCCATCCGATGCCGGCGTGAAAAATCAATTATAATTCCATATGTTATTTACGGTATAGAAGACAGAGTCATATATACTGCACTGCTAGATAGAAAGAAGAAGTTAGTCTTGGGATTATTCTACGAGAATCAGTTCTGTCCATTTGTAATGAAAAATCCTAGAATGCCTAAGAAGCTTATAGAGCCTGAAATTTTGGATGTAGTGGCATTGAAACTACGTGGGCACAGAGCCCAGACAGTTATACCAGTAGACACTCGAATTAATGTTTTTGACCAGTTCAGAGGCGTAAAATCGTTAGAAGATTGGGCGTTTCTTGCCAGAAGGAAATACAGAAAGGATGAGCTGGTGATACGTTATGATGAAAATCAGAAAAAACTGCAAAAATTAGTATGAGGCGTCTACTTACTTTTCCCTACGGAATTCCCGGACACCGAGTCTGCACATTCTGTTATTCTTCTTACCCGATACATTTGTTCCCTTACATCGTTTCCCAATCTGAATCTTGTAATTCTTGTACGATTAAAGATTGTATTCTTGTTTTTCGAGTTGAATAAATGTTATATTCTCATTACATCCAGATGAATTATACAAAGTCCTTTTCCCTTGTAATCAATGATTGAGGGAGGCACAAACTGATGCAGTTCAGAATATTTAAGAATCTAAAAATAATTCATAATTCGAATCAGAGGAAATCGATAATTACGCGCGCATTCATTAATGAAAAAGAGGGGCTGAACAGGTCTGATGAATGAAAAGACCCAGTCGATACGAGGATGGAACCAGGAAGATCACTCTGCGCTTGGAACTGGTTATGAGAAGAGGTTTCGTCAGGACGGGATCTTTGCTCATTTAAACCAGCTGCAATACGGTGAAAGGTCGCGAATTAGGTGCGAGGATAACCCTTAATTGATGTTCTTCCGAATATCCAAGAGGACACAAGTGTTCAAGAGACAGAAGCAAGCTAATGCATAGAAGTTTATAGAAAATACATCAAATTAGTTTCACGAAAAGTGGGTAACATCAGTTAATTGGTGCGGGAAGGAATTGGTTCTTCCTCAACTTGTTTTCATATTAGAACTCATCACCAATTCATTAGAACTCAATAACCAATTCCCTAAAGCCCAAAACTAAGCTCCAGTTCAACCTTATCTTCTTTTTCAATTAGCTCAATTAATCTGTATCAAGATTAAAACGATCTTTATTTGCAAAGAGCTCGGTTAGAGTGGATGATTGCTCATCATGCAGAATTTTCAGAGAATTCGATAGCACCTGAAAGTTCGGATTGTCTGCTAACGAAATTAAAAACAATGATAGAAAAATTTGGGTCTGCCAAAGAAATAACGGATCAGTCGAATTTTTCTGAAGAAGAGATTGAGTACGACACTCACTTTACCCGACATCTAACGCGAGACTCTACAAAATAGTCAATTCTTTCTTTTGATTTCTGTTCCTATATACTTCAACTCGATATAAGAACACCCCAAACGTCATTACCGTACGGCGTCCCAACCTCACTTTGCACAAGGATAAACTGGTTTTCTTTGTTTTTTCAGACAGTAAACGCTGTCCAAACAGTTGGACCTTGAACTGACCTGTCCTTGCATACACTGAAACTTGATTCGCCAAATCTACTCTTCAGTTATGAGGATTTTGTAATTCGATCATCAAAATCTATTTCAAATAAGGAAACTCTAGTGTACGACGAAGCGGTATCTACTTCAAAAAAGAATGTATCCTATGAAATCAATGCCGATGATATCAGTTTACTGAGTCCGCTATTATCTTCAATTCCCGAATCAAAAGGCTCAAAGATGCGGAAACTCAAGCGACCTTCTACTCCGTTCGGGAATCAATAGGGATCAATAGGGATAACTTTCTCAATATCGGTGTGGACTACAGTGATCTACTGCACATCAAGGAAACACGCTTTCATAAACGGAATAAGCTTAAAGTTTATGACGGCATTTTTGTCTGTATAGGCATCAAAGCAGTACACCTTAAATTGTTCAGCAATCTGATCACAGAATCCTTTATCGCTTGATTCAAAATATTTTTCTCTAGACAAGTAATATCGAAAACAATCCATTTGAACAATGCCTCTAATTTTATCGGTGCCAGCTGAAAACTCATTGAAATTTATGATCTATTCCAATGAGCTGAGCATGATGAAATTGTTCAAAATTACTTAGCTGAGCTAGAGGTCACTTGGAAGATTATTCCTCCGTCACCACCGCACTTTGGTGGCATTTGGGAAGCGGCGCTCAAATACTTCGAACACTTCCTTTCTTGTACGGTGGGAGACACTCTGCTAACTTTCGAGCAATTGAAGAGCGGAAATCCACGAATTCTTATGTCATTTCCTAATTAGTGGTCCTCTAACAAGCGCTTTATTAGAAAGCTCTGTCCTTTCCCTATCGAGTATTTTTAAAATCAGAAAAAGAGAAGAAATCTTCTTAATAATCGACTCAAATATTTTTAGACTGAACCTTAGCCAAAATGTGGTGCTCTGGCGCACCTGAATTGCCTGAACCTGTCGAGCAAAGATCTTTCATGAATTAAAAAAGAATAAGAAGGTTTGGTATTGTTGCTGCTCAGTGACCACCGTATCGAAAAATTCTTCTAATTCTCGGCATGTTCGAAAACTGTCCAACACTTCCTCAACAGCTGATGATATCGGAAGTACCTCAGGTGCGGCATCAGTGGTTCTGGTGCCTGGTGTCGAGGCAGCTATTGTCGAAGCGGTCACCAAATGTCATGAGGCGGGTCTGTCACAGATAAAAGCTTTGTTTGAATCATTTAAGTATGATCAGACCACCTTCAATAAATTTCTTGACATTCCAGTTAAGGGAATGAAGGATGATATTATTAATATTGCTAAGCGCATTTCTGTACTAGAGGAAAGAACTGCATCAAATTTGTCTGATGTCAACAAAATTCTTGCGTCGTCAAAGAATTTTCAGGACAGACAATCGCAGCTGGAATCTCAAGTAGAATCTTCAACGCTAAAGTGCAATAATCTGGAGGAAGCTGCTCTCTCCAAGACTTTATAGATCCTTGGTATGCCAGTGAAGGAGGGGTAGGACCTTTCAGCTATCATCTGTCAAATTGCTTCTACCTTGGAGACTGTGGAAGATCTTACTAAAGTACAAAATTATTCTCAACACCCAGTTCCCTTCCTGTCCAACCATGATCTTATTCAAACCTATTACAATTTCAATTCAAGTATGAATGTCGCCCCGTGTTTAAAAAAATTCAGAAACCTCAGTAAAGTTGATGATTATAGATAATCTAATAATAAAGTAATCATGATAAATGAAATATGAACTTTATTTGCAATAGCTGATTAAGCAATCCCAGTTCGAGATACAAAAATAAATGTAATTTACAATTGATATAGCAGTGCTGCATAATGTAGAAAAGTTCGCATTTGGACAAAAATTCCTGAAATTTTGGGTCTTAATGTTTAAAAGTTTATAAAAAATTGAATTTCGGATGAGCCACTCTGACAGAATCATGGTCGCCGTTTGTACAAATTTGGAAGCTCTGTGTTTTTTAATTTCGCTTCAAGAAATTTCGGAAAAACCTTTAAAAAAAAGGCTGTCACACGGGATGACCCCCTTAATGGTTCCCTTTTTTCAGGAGAAATCGGTTTCTGTGACGTGTGGTGAATGTCACTAATGATATTTTGCATCAGCTTTACTGGCAAGTTTTTTCTGTCCACTGGGAGAATTTTTTTGCGAATTTAATTCTACTTCTGTATGAATTGGGACGTTCAGGGTACGCACATAGCGGGCAGAATGAACGTATGATTTGTCTATTTTTTCGAAATACAGGAGATTTATAGCATCATTATTCGTTACTAATTCAGCCGCGCTCACAATGTTGCTTCTTGAAATGCTTAATTTAATTCTTACGGCACGAACACGTTCATTAATCAGTGTAGAAGCCTTCATCGGAATCAATTTATATTTGCTTTTTGTTAATTGTACAGCAAATCCAATGATGTACTTATGATTAACATCCAGTACTACTTTCATCTCTGCTTCAAATATTGCATGATTCTCAGCGTACACATAATTTGGAATATCAATGGGCAAATCCAGTCCGCAGCACCACATCATGGAAGATAATTCTGCAAAGACGAATTATAGGTAGTAAATTAATTATTGTTTCGACTGCTCAATCAATATAATAAATCATCAGATCGAGTCCACTTCAAATTAAGCGATAAGTATTTTTCCGATATGTGAAAAAAATATCCATGAAGTAGTGAGTATTTGAATTTTCACGTATATCAAAAAACTCTTTTTAGATCTTCTTAAATTTTACCGTCCTCTTTAGAAGTTCCTTCGGAAAATTTTAAAAGTTTTTCTTTTTTTGTTTCCCATTTCTTGTGTAATTGGAATCTGTATAATGAGGACATGTAAGTTTTGCGTTATGTGATGCCACGCTCGAGCGTCACGTTACGTTTCAGCAAGGTAGCGGGCTGAGCGCACGTATTCATGAAATGCAAGCAATGAACGGAATTCAAGCCATTCATTGAATTAAAAGAATTCACGAAATTAGTGGATTTCACAGAATTCATGGAATTCATGAAATTCATGGAATTCACGAAATTCATGGGATTCGCGAAATTCATGGAATTCACGGTATTCCTAAAATTCGTGGAAATCACAGAACTCCTGGAACAACATGTGAATTCTACATCACAGTCAAGTAAATTTTGTTTTGAAATTTGTTTAATGACATTTAATTTTTTCGGTAGAGAATTCATTTGTTTCCTTGAAAATTTGAACACCTATATGGAAATTTCAATTATTTGCTTAAAAACTTATTTCTCTATCTAAAAATTTAACAAATCTATTTTTCATCTCTTTTGATAGAAAATTCAACTTTTTGGTTAAAATTCATGTATTTTATTGAATTTTTCAAACAAAAAATTCAACTTAATTTTTAAAGAGATTCTTTTTCATACAAATTTATTCTTTTTGGTCAAGAATTCATTTATTTAGTAGAAAATTCATTTTATTTGCTTAAAAACGTATTTCTCCAACTAAAAACTAAACAATTCTATACTTTGTTGAAAATTTATGTTTTTCAGTTGGAAATTCATCCACTCAGTTAAAAATTTATATATATTCTTTCGTAGAGAATCAACCTCTTTGTTTGAAGATGCAAATATTGTGTTGAATATTCCATTAAAAAAAATATTTTGAAGGAAAATTTATGTATTTTCTTAAAAATGATTCTTTTTTGGTAGAAAATCAACCTTCTTAGTTAACATTCATGTATTTTATTGAATTTCTCTGGTTAAAAAATAGTTATTTCTTATCAAAAATTAATTTTTAAAGCTAAAAATTCAATTGAATTTTTTATCGAGATTCTTTTTCATACAAATTCAATCTTTTCGGTCAAAAAATCATTTATTTAGTTCAACATTTATTTTATTGGCTTAGCAATTCATTTCTCCAACTAAAAATCAAACTGTTCCATAATTTGTTAAAAATTTATGTTTTCAGTTCAAAATGCATCCGTTCAGTTGAAAATTTATATTTTTTTGTAGAAAATCAACATCTTTGGTTGAAGACACAACTATTGGGTTGAAAATTCATTCAAGAAGAATATTTTGATGGAAAATTTAGGTATTTTCTTCAAAATTATTCTTTTTTGGCAGAAAATTGACCTTTTGGATTTAAAATTTTATTTCTTTAGTTAAAAATTATTTTTTTGATTAAAAATCGATTTTTTAAACTAAAAATTTAAATATATTCCATCTTTCGTCAAATTTTTTTTATAGACATTACATGTTTTCGGTTGAAAATTTATTCGTTTCGTTGAAAATTAATTTTATTTATTATATAAACTATTATATTCTTTGTTCCAAATGTATGATTTTAGTTGAAAATTTGTCTTTTTTTTTTTGGAAAATTTATCTTTTTGGTTGAAAATTCACCTGATTAATGAAATGTTTTTTTGTTGTTTTTGTTTGAAGATGCATTATTTTAGTTGAAAGGTCATTTCTTTATTTGGCTAAAAACATTTTTCCTTTCATGAGAAATTCAATTGTTCAGGTAGAAAATTCATATTTTCTTGTTATAAATTCAACTCTTTTTTCAAAAAATAGACTTCATGACCTAAAAACTCAACATTTTGGATGAGAATTTTTTTATTGATTGAAAAGTCTTTCTTGGTTGAAAATGCAACTCTTTTGTTGAAAATTCAGATTTTTTGGCATATTTTTATTCAAAATTCATCAGTTTGGATAAGAATTTAACTAACTTGTTGAAAAGGCAAGAATCCTAAATGAAAATATTACATTTATACGAAATAAATAACTCGAAGAAATTTATTGTAAGTAAAAACTCTCAATGACCAGTTGGAAAATTAGAAAAACGTAGAACAGTAACAAAAATCTTGAAAATCGAAAAGAAAATTAAATTGTTCTATTTTTCACTTTTCCCATTTTTGTAGCCTTTTTTAATTGCTATAAACAGCCGTAGCAAAGTTTGTATATTATTACAAAGCAACGAGCTGTTTTACATTATTTAATTAGGAAAGATTTTGACTAATCAAATTAGCAATCTTTTACTAATTTTTAGTAGTTTACTGTTTTCGAATCAAATCTTCAAAATTTCATTAAATTTTATCCCAGTTTTGACAATTTTGACTCAGGAAGGCGATAAAGTATCCTTTGTGTAAAAAAATGCTATAAAATGAAAGTAAACATCTCAGATACTTTTGAAATTGTAAGAAACTCTTATCTTTCTTAACTTCGCTCAAACAATCTGAAGGCAATGTTTTTTATTTCGAGTCAAGAATGCGCACCATCACCTTGTTTCATTTAACTTTTCCATTTTTCACATTTTCCATTTTTATAACCTTTTTTAATAACTATATACAGTCCTAACCAAATTCATTTATTTATATCAAGCATTTTTTTCCCTCTACTATTGAATTAAGAAATATCTCGACTTCTCAAATTAGCAATTTTCTTTTCATCTTTAGTGGCTTACTTTTCTCTAATCGAATCTGTAAAATTTTATTTGTTATCAGCTAAATTCCATTAATCTCAATTCAGTAAAGCAAAAAGCTTAAAAACTGAAATATATTTCTTCAAGAAACTGTTTACATAAAAACTGGCTATTTTGTAAAAACCGATCACGATATTTGTAAACAGGGGACTTCTTTTGACCTTTTGACAATAACCATTTTTTGGTCAAAATTGGCTTGAGAGAAAATAAAAATTATCTTCAAATTCTTCCGAAATTCAACTGAAATTTTTATACCAAAAGTGTTTCTCTACCGATACTATGTTCTACCAAAATTTTTTCAATCAAGCATGACACAACAGATAAAGTCAGAATTATTTTCGAAATCACGGTGAAACTTTCGCCGAAATGCGTTCGATTGACACATGTTTCAAAATTTACCTACAGAACATTTTAGCTTTTGTTTTTTGTGTGTGATGAAATAGGAAATAAATATACTGCAACGAAAAACGAAGTTCGAATTATAAATCTTATTGTGCTTACCTCTAGGAAGAACGGACAAGATAAATAATAGTAAAGCAATCAGACTCTTCATTTTTTATGTGAAGGAAACCAGAATCGGTAGAATTTTCGTAAGGTTGTAACTAATGAATGATCATGAAAGTCACTGCATATATACTAGTCACTGTCTCGTTAGGCCTTCTAAGTTTATTTTAACGCGGAACTTCGAGCATATCATTGTGTAGCATTTCCATCTTTATTGAAAAAAACAAGGAAATGATATTCAATTTTCAAAAGCAAGGTCCATCCCTGACCCCTTTGCTATGCTGCACAGTGATTTTTTCTACATTTTCTTCAAAATTCTGCTGACTGCTCAATTTTTGGCGGATTCTAATAAATTTTTTTTTAATACTCGTAACGAATTATAATTTCATAAAGCGTTGCTACTTTTTTATTTTTTGCAAAAGTATAATCTAAAAAAATATGAACTTGCTAAGGTGGCTGAACCACGAAATTTCGAAAGTTTTAAAACCATGAAATCGGTAATATCTTTACACACAAACCTGAAACTCACAAACCTCAAGACCACGAACATCAAACCTCAATCCCGTAAACCCACAAACCTCAAACCCCAAACCTCAAACGCAGAAATCTCAAACCTCAAACATTAAACCCACAAAAACTATACCTCAAACTCACAACCCTCACACCCAAAAACCTCAAACCCCCAAACCCGTGAACCC
>CAKNXH010062576.1:26255-39647 GCA_932178445.1 Andricus quercusramuli
TTTGTGGGTTTTAGGTTTGTGGGTTTGAGGTTCGTTGGTTTGATGCTTGTGGGTTTGAGGTATAATTTTTATGGGTTTGAGGTTCCTGGGTTTGAGGTTTGTGGGCTTACGGGCTTAGGGGTTTGAGGTTCGCGGGTTTGAGGTTCATCGATCTGAGGTTTATGAGTTTGAGGTTTGTGTGTAAAAATATCACCAATTTCATGGTTTCAAAATTTTCAAAATTTCGTGGTTCAGCTACCTTGACAAGTTTATATTTTTTCAGTTAGTTTTTTGCTGAAAACTACCAAAGTAGCAGTGTCACGTAAAATTATATATAGCTGATCAGCATTTTAAATAGTTAACTGATGAACATTTCAACATTACCATTTTCATTGTGCAACCTGCTATCTCCTTCAGAAGAGAGAAAAAGTATCAAAGAAAAAGGATATTCACTCAAAATTCTAAAACTTAAAATATGTCTGTAAAATATTTCGTCACTTTTTCATTAGGGGACGGTGTGAAGTTGTGGGCCGTGGGGAGTCGCGGGCCACCTCAATCTCCGCCATGTTGAGGGTGTCCCGTCCTACAACAGATTTTCGGTAAAACATTCATTGTGTGTATGGTCATTCGGTCATTTCTTAAATGTCGGCTGTGGGGAGCTGTGGTCCACCATTAGTGGGGAGTCGTGGGCCGAACGTTCCTAATGCGTATTTCAATTTTTTTAGTGAAACTTCTTTTCTCTTGTTCTGAAAAGACTTTCGCATTATCTGCAAGGGCACGATGCAGAAGATTTCAAATTGGAACAACACAGTTCATTGCAACATGCGCGATCGTGCTGTGCACTTGAAATGTGTCAGCATGAGGACCGGATATTACACTTGCATACATTGTGAATCAGAATATTTTTTTTTAATCTTTTTAAAATCATTAATATTCATTTACTGCAACTTTAATAAACATAAACTACTGAAATATGCCATTTTCTTTTATTTTTTGTCATTGCCCACAACTCCCCACCAAAATCACAAATATCGATTTTTATAAGATTTTCCGTCATCCTGAATATTTCTCGCGCATTAACGAATTTTATTAATTGTGGTCTGCAGTTGATGTATTGAGAAGTTTACAACAAATACCAGTTCATACATTGACAATTTATCGATTATTAGAGAAGTTATGTCTTGAAAACAAATCGTGGCCCACAACTCCCCACTCTCCCCTACATAATTTTCTTCATTTTTGCAATGATCGATTGTTGAAAAAATGTGAAAACTTTCATGAAAATATTCGCAGACTTCACAGCTCGAAATTCTCTCAAAACAGGGGAAAATAAGAGATAAATTCTCAACAGAAGAGTTGAGTTTTCGAATGTTTCAAAAAGCGTTAAAACTTTATATCCAAAAAGATGAATTTTCAACAAAAGTTGTTTTTCAACCAAGAAAGATAAATTGCAAACCAAAGGCGATCAATTTCCAAGCAAGGAAAAAAAATTTGCAACGAAGGACGATTTTTAAGTGAAGGAATAAAAATACTTTCAACCAAATTGTGCAATATTGAAGCCAAGAGGGAAATTTTTCACAAAACAGTTGAATTTTCAAACCAAAAATATCAAATTTAAATCAAATGAATAAAAAATAAAAAGGTTCAACTTTCAACCAAGTACTTGAATTTTCCACTAAAAATTAGGACTTTTTAACAAAGTAGTTGAGTTTTAACTAAAATAATTATATTTCTACCAAAGGAGATGGATTCTGAAAGAAAAAGACTTTTCAATTGAAAGGAATCAACGTTCAACCAAAAAAGATGACCTAGCTTTAAAAAAAAACTTCAGCTAAAATGAAGAATTTTCAACTAAAAAATGAATTTTGAACAAAGTGGTTCAAAATTTGACCAAATAGTTGAATTCTCAGTTGAATTTTCAAAAAAAAAAGATTGTTCAATCAATAAGGAACAAAATTGCATTCCAAGTTGCGAATTTTAAAGCAGAAAAAATTGTTTCCTATAAAAAAGGACGAATTTTTAACAAATTACATAAATATTTAAGCAAATAGTTGAATTTCTAAATACAAAACATCAACTTTGAACCAAAAATGGAATTGCTACATTTTCATTTCAAGAAACTAATTTTCAAAGGAAAATACCTATTTTTTACAAAATTATTGAATTTTTGAGCAAAAAAAAAAAATCTACAATACAGTTCAACTTTGAATGCAAAAATAGAAGCTTTCATACAAAAAATAATTTGCAATCAAAAATTGCAATTTTCGGTTTGAAAAAATGAATTTTCATTGGATTAATTTTAATGGATGACAAATAAAGTGTAGCTTCCAGTTAAATACAAAAATTGTCTGAGATACCAAAAATAACTGGGCCTGCAGCCTGCCTATCTGTTGTCTACCAATGATTAAATTTGTTAGGAAAATCAAAAATACTTTTTTTATATATGGTCTTGTCCGGTGAAGTGACCTTTTGAATTTTAAGATTTCAATACCAGGAAATCAACTTGTCATCAATTTCAACCATTTTTCCAAATTCGGAGAGGGAAACAGATTATCAAATACCCTGGATCCTTGATATAATAGTCCTTGACATAGGGCCTTCCTAGAATTCCAATCAGCTGCAGGTGATGATGAACGGGTGTAAGGGGCTAAGAAAGAGCTATTAGCTTAGCCGAGTTTCGCAGTTGTGTAGCCACAAAGACGGTAGGCCATTTCCGAGACTGGCGTCATGTCAAGGTTTCAGTATTTTTCAATTCCAAAATTGTGTCAGACAGCAAAAAATAATCAGACGTTCTTTGTAGTCTGCTGACGAATGAAGTATGCTCTTGTCTGGTGAAATGTTGTTCTGAATTTCAAGAATCCAATAATAGGAAATTAACGTGTTTTCATTATGTCATCAATCTCAAGTATTTTTCCGGCCTTGTAGTGGAAAAAGCTAGATTTCCAAATACACTGGATGGTTAAGACTATTTTTTTGGGTCATGCCGGAGACTGTCAGCTGTTGGTACTCAGAATTAGGACAAATAAGATAACGAATAGTATATATCAGTAACAAATGTTGACGATTCATTAGTTCGGTTCTACTTTTTCGGATATCAATTTTCTCAAATTTCTGCATAAGTGTGTTCCATTTGTTTGACAAGAATGTGGAAACTAGCAACTATTCTGTGTTTGTCCTTAGGAGTTACACATGATTCGGTTGGTGAGTGTGATGCAATTAATATAAAGTATAAAATTATATTCCATGAAAAAATCCACCTTTTTTCTGAACGTAAAGTGCCTAGTAAAAAGAAACTAATGTGGGCGAATTGAGCATAATACGCTAGAAGCCTCCATGAATCTTGCTTTGTTAGGTTTTAAATCAAGTTAAGTATTTACTAACAAATTAGTGGAGTTTCAGTAGTTCTCCTAGTTGAAATGAAATTGTCACAAAGTTTACTGTCAAAGTTTCTTGTCACAAAAATTATATTTCTCTGCTAATTTCCATTTAAATTCGTCCTCTTAGGAGGATGAAATCCTGTGATATGCATGTGGGTTGAAAATTGTTGTGATGCTAAGAATTTTCTATTCCTGGAAATCTAATTTTCAGGTGTTTTTGCAAACGCCGCACGTATCATAAGAGCGCAAGTGATCTTCTTTGTAGATTCTATTTAGGTGTGCAAACTTCAATTATCACTTCTTTCCTATCGTTGTTTCCGAAGCGACGGCCAGCCAACGAGATTGTCAGTTCCGCCAGGGTCAGGTGGGCCCTGCAGTATGTCAGTCCTTACAAGTCTCCTGGTCCAGATGACAGTTATCCAGTCCTATCACAGAGTGCTGAAGAGATCATCATAGGGCCGCTAGTGAGACTTTCTAGGGCTAGTCTGACGTTGGGACATGTTTTGGCGGCATGAAGGGGTACGAGAGTAGTCTTTATTCCGGGAGCTGGTAGGATCGCTTATACCTCACCCAAGGATTTCCGTCTCATCAGCCTAACATCTTTTGTACCAAAAACAGTGGAAGGATGATAAGGTCTTGTCAATAAGGCCACTTCACAAGGAGCAACACACCTACAGGGCTGGTCACTCGACGGAGACGGCCCTAATTGGAACAGTAAACCTAATTGAAGGTGAACTAAAGAATAAAGGCCTCGCACTTGGAACCTTCATGGACATCGAAGGAGCATCCGATAACACCTCTCGAGGACGTTACAAGTAGGAAACCAGGAATACACTTTAATTGCGAGGACAACAACTGGAAATCAAAGAACGTGCTGAATACCTAGGAGTCATTCTGGATAAGAAGCTGTTATGGAACGAGCACCTCAAAAACAAGTGCAAGAAGCTAGTAGCGACTCTATGGCTCTATAGGAGAGCCATAGGGAAACGCTGGGACTTGAAACCAGAGGCACTTATGTGGATCTATACCGCTATCTTGCGAGCCAGGCTAACCTATGTGGTGGTGGTCAGGTGGAGCAGGGTCGAGCTGTCCACTATGCAGTATCGACTAGAAAGGATCAGGGTACTGATTTTGAGGGGCGTCACTGGTGCCTCGAAGTCGACAACACCGATGGCATTGGGGGCACTAATAGGTTTGGAGCCCTTCCATCTTATCATCAAGGCCGTACCTGCAAAGTCGGTCTGGAGGCTGAATTCGGCAAGTGACAGAAGGATCTTGACAGCAGTCAAGATCCCAGTCAACATCGCGAGGAGGCCGACCCTGTACATGCCCAAGGACAAAATGGTCTCTTGCTACCCCTTTGACAAGAAGTATCGAGTTAGCCTACACACGCAGGGGGAATGGGTTAAAGGCGACGCACACCTGCCCATTGATGGGGAAAACTGGTTTACCGATGGCTCCAGGAACGAGGATAATGCAGGAGCCGGTGTACATCGTAAAAAAAATGAAATGAGCTTCACAATCGAGATGGGGGTTTCATGCTACGATTCTACAATCTTTGATTATGGCTATACTCCAGTGGGCCTACAAGACAAAAGTATATGACAATAAAAGGAATATTCGTATCTGCTCAGACAGCAGGGCTGCTATATTGGCCTTGAATGGAACAACGACCACATCGCTATCAGTATGGGAATGCTTCGAGGCACCAAATATGTGAGTGAAGGAAAACCGAGTCACTCTGCTACGGATCCCTGGACACAGTGGTTTCAACAGGAACGAGATATCGGATAGGCTAGCCAAACTGGCAGCAAGAAGAAATTTTACTGGACCTGAATCTGTTGTAGGTACTTCCAGCAGGTCAGTCACTGAAGAAATTAACAGTTGGCTGACTGAGAAACATCAGAAGGAGTGGAATTTAGTTTCTGGTTGCAGATAGGTCAAAACACTCTTGGGCTGAAAGCTTAACTCTAACCGAGCAAGGGAAATACTCAAGCTCGGGAGGAACGGAATCAAAATCCTGACAGAAATGTTTATAGGGCATGGGAACCTCGTATTTCAAAGACGATAGGGCTTGCAGAAAGTCCCCTCTGTCGTCTGTTCGGAATGGATAATAAGACAGCTACTCATTTATGTAGACAATAATTAGACTCATTAATTAGACAGTTACTGCCCTGCGGTTGCGGGGACTTTTCTAATACTCACAGAAAATTACTGCGTCAGTGAGTCAGAGATATCAGCCAACAGTGTGGATGCGGTCCTCTCCCCATGGAGCGGGATTTAGGCTCATGCTCAGGCTCACAAGGGGACGCAACGGTATAACCGAAGCATCAGGTGCTGTTACGGTCTCAACCCAGAACTAATAAGAAAATATTGATAAATAAATGTACGAAGGACAAGCTTAGATCTCTTGATCTATCTGAAGCCGTCAGGGTGGTCGCGTAATACTGAATCTCGAATGTCTACACTCCAGGGTTATTCTAGGTGCAGCACATATAGTCGCAAATGGACGATTCTAATGTTATGAAAGAAAAATTTTGTGCAAAAATTCTTTTGTTTTATCACAAGAGCATGTTCTGTCACGCAACCTTTATCAACAAGTCAAATTCATACTCATCACAAATACATATAAAGAAATCATCGTGGCTCAGATGGTAGACTACCCAACAGATACCCTACAGTTTATAATAAATCCTACAGTATAGTCGATAATGACCCTGGAAGTTGATGCGACTATAAACATTTAATTAGTTATAACGAATACATATGCTGATCTCTATTTGCATTTTTTCATACCCTCATACTTTCTTCTTACAGCGTTACTTTGGCGGTCCTGGGGAGAAACCATAATAATTCCGACCGATCATTTCGTATGTCATTATGGATTGGTACATCAGGTTTACAAAATGTACAGAGGTCTCAAGTATGTTGCACTAGTAGACAAATATAACTCGGATATCCTTGGAATAATCCATGACAACCGTTTGTGTCCAATCGTGGTACCTGTGGACCCTAAAAAAGAAGATACTAAGTTCGACCCAGTTATTTTGGAAATATATGAAGACAGAGTCATTCGCATTATACATGGAATAACTCCCAATGTAAACAGGTTGACACAAACAATCGACAGGCGGTTAAGACGATACTTCCGTCGGGTTATGGTACCCAGATGGTATGGAAAGTGACTGATGGTGTGCTTTAACAGGCTCCAATATTCCTGTTTACCATTCTTCATATTCGGGCGAACTTTGCATACATTTTTTTACAAATGATGTGGAAGTAGTTGTACACCGGATTTTCTAAGTGGTTTTCTAGAAGTGCTAGTTTGCACAATGGATGCGTGAAGGAAGGTGATACGTTAAAAAAGGGCCTTAAGAGGTGGTTTTGCAGTGGTTGTTCAGGATTGGCATCGAATGAAATCGCTCGACGAGAAAAGGAAACTTTGTCTACATTCGTGACAACAATAACCTAACTACACATGTGAAATCTTTCATTCACTCGGCGGAACTCTCCATAGTGTCACATGATTCCACTCATCACTCTCATTTTACTGATGCACGCTTAGACATCATTATTTTAGATGACATCTATAAAGTACAATCCTATTTACAGCATGCAATTCCATTCTTATCTGATTATGATCTTATCAACATCGAGTACTTAATGTCCAGTAATCTCGTACCTAAACCTACTCACACACTGAATTGCAATCTTACACTAATCAATGAACAAGAGTTTCAGGATCATTTGATGTCATACGATTGGGCGAATTCATCCTCAGTTCTTGACGTGAATACAAAGGTAAACGGTTTAAATACCATTTTCACTGACGCCCTTTCTGTTCTTCTTTATACCCGATACATTTGTTCCCTTATCCCGTTTCTCGATCTGAATTTTGGAATTCTTGTAGATCTTCTTGCCTTCATCCTGTTTTGAATACTATGGTTTTCCTCTCTTATCAGTTCAAACTATTTTTAATATGCTGCCTAATCTCATTAATTTTAGCAAATATAATTTTTCGAGCAGCCTACACATGTTATGTAGAATCTACTGTAGTATGTATGTACCATATTTCTAACTATCAATATGTATATTGCTTCTTTCTTTTGGTTACAAAATATCGACGATAATCTTTGTTTATATTAGCCACACCTCACGGCGAGGTGTGAGTTCTCAAACTACAGAATGAGTCACTTTGGAAAGAACATTCGAGGATTAAATATTGTTCTCTTGTTCTTCGAGTTTAGTGAATGTTATATTCTCATTAGATCCAGATGAATTGTACAAAATACTTTTCTTCAATAATGGAAAATTGAGAAAAGGCATATCTTAAAAGATAGTGACGACGTAGATGTATAATCGAAGTAATTTTAGTTTAAATAAATTTAATTTTGCGACCAGCCTACATGCGTTATGTAAGATCTACTGCAATATATAAGTAACATATTTTACTGTCAATATATCTCTGTTTCATTTTGCCACGTCATATCCTCGATCATTTTTCTTTATTTGAGCCTCACTTAGGCTGAAGTGTGAGGTCTTCTTGTTTTTAGAGTTGAAATAAAAGTTATATCCTCATCCAATTTGGATAAATTATAGGAAATCCTTTTCCCTGGTAATACAAAATTAAGGAAAGTAGGAGCATCAATGCGTATATTTTGCATGGTGCTTCGGGGCCAAATGGTATTTTTTTTTTCAAGTAGGTCAAGTAGAAGCTAATGAGAAGCAAAAGCTTATGCGGAATCTCCATGTTATACATATTATGTAGTAGTATATTATGATCCACTTTATCGAACGCTTTCGAAATATCAGTGAATATAACATCAAATTGGTCATAATAAGCAAGCAACTCCCTCACGTTTTGTGTAAAAACCAACAAGTTAGTAGTGGTAGATTTACGGGGAAGAGAGCCATGTTGGTGTATCGTTATGTTCTTAGCAATTATATTATGACACACTCTAGCTTTCTTCCATTCTGCCGGAAATCTACCACATTCCAATGCGAGATTGAAAATATACACCAACAGTGGGGCAAAGATAAATGAACAGTCCTTGATAACAAAAGCAGGAATTAGATCAGTTCCAGCAGTTTGCTTATTAGCCAGCTAATTACCCTTAATAGCAAGGAGAGCTCCACCTCTAGGTCTAGCCACACGATCGTCCCTGAAAGTCTGGAAAACATTGAAATCGAAAATTTCAGCGTTATAGATAGAAGCATCCAACCTCTGACATTTTGGTAATAAAACTTCACCTCAGGATTGGATGACGTCACTGTGTCGTTGAAAGAGCTCTCTTGTTGGGAACTATGACTGGAACTCCATTTCTGTACATTATCCGGAGATCCTTCTCTCCTCTCGCAAGTCGTTCGTCCGAAGTTCGTTTTTGTTTCCTGTAGTAGCTCTGTTGCAGAGGAGTATGATCCAGAGAGACTTGAATCTCGCTCGTCGTGTCCGGAACTGCTCTCGCCTTTTTCAGTGATGGGGATGCTCGCATTATGTCCGAGGCGGTTGCTTCGGATTGAAATCTGATCTTGATTGGCCAGGCAAGGATCTGAGACTGTTGTCCAATCCGGAAGGAACGTAATGAATTACCAGATAAGTTGACGGCAGGGTTAATCAATTTGAGTATATCTATAACTGCTGCAAGGTCTTTTTCTTCAGGACAGGTGTTTTCATCTGCATTGCTTTCAGGAATGTTGAATAATATTAGATTTTTCCTTACGTGCTGTGCACTGAGAGATTTCCTGGATGCAAGACTCAATGTCTCCAGTGTGGTGGGGAGAGACGTCATATCTATGATCAGCTTGAACGGCATTTACAGTAGTTTCAATGTCACAGATCTTTGGTGCGACCGAGGCAATATTATCATTCACCATTTTTTCGAGGCTAGTCAGTCGATCATACATAAGTGAGACTTTTGAAGAGACTCCATCAATTTTGACAGTTAAACTGTCAACAGCAGCCCTCGTTTTGTCAAAATTTTGTTTTAAATTGGTGTGGCTTGCTTTGTAGTCACTCTTTAGTTCCTTCTTCAGATCATTCATCATAGCCTTAAGAACATCTATAATATTATCATTTCTGCTATCTTCGTCCTAAGGGGAGCCGCTCCGAGAGCCACAGTAACGTTGAAATTTACCATCAGAAAGGGATTTAATGTTAGAAGCGCATGTTACATGGTAACGAGCAGGACACCCAGTACATTTAATACTAGCCACATCGGAGAGTATAGGTTGTCTGCATTTTCCATATGGACAAATGTAGTTTGTGTCAAGAAGGTTGTTATTTTTACTGCCTCCTGAAGAATTCGCCATCATGAAAGCAAAGTTTGTTTACCTGGCCGATCAGCTGACAGGCAATGCTTGTTGAAAGTGTAGTACGAGAAAATATGCCACAGTTCGCAGTTCACGAGGTAGAAAGTAAAGGTCACTATGCTTATCGCTGGGTTTCGACACTGAGAAACTGAGCGCGCCCATCAACAACAATTACATGGGCAAATCATGTTGAACCAAATGAAAAACGGAAAATCGCTTTACGTGAAAAACCAACAAGAGGCACCACAATCACAAATAATCAAGGGCCAACTCTCTTAGCCATCGCCACGCACTCCAGTTCACTCCAGTACACAAAAAACCAACAAATTGCAAAAATATGTGAGACACCGAAAATACGCGTGCTCACGTACCGGTAGCCACCTTGCTTTTGGTTTAGTGCTACATCCATGCCAAACTCGATGGCTGTCTTCAGTTCCGGCAGTTATGCGCATAAGAGTTCAGTATCCAGCCCTAAAACTGTTTATCGATGAAGAAAAGCTAACCCAAAAAATGACGAGAAAATAAATGCTGCGTCGATTTATGAATTGCTTTCTGATCCGATAAATAAACTTTATCTTGACTTCCTGAGTCACGCGCTTCCATACTTCACTCACCTGAACAAGGAATTTCAATCGGAGACTACCGAAATTCACGTCTTCTATTGGAAGATTTCTCAAGTTTACAAAACAATATATAGAAATCCGTGTAATTTCATTGAACTGGAAGACGCTTATTTGGGTCCACCGGTGGCGATTTCTCTGGCTAAAATTGGAAATCTACACAAGGATAACTTGCACCAGTGTCGGTTAAAGTGTCTTGATTTTGACGTGGAAGCAGCGCATGAAATATATCTGAGATTTTCTTTTAATTCTTAGTATCAGAAATTACTCGCACAGATGAACATCGTAGATCCAGCATATTTCAGAGCGAATCTTCCACCATCAGCCGCCCCTCTTGCTGCATTGTTTGATCCAAATTTCATAGATATCGAGATATGAGACAGAGAATGGCGTTTGTTGAGAAACGATTCATACCTAGAAAGGCAAACATCTGATAATTATTTTGATTTTTGGAACGGCGTATCTCATATTTGTAACGGCGACGGTTCCTTGAAATATGGGGTGGTCTTCAGTTCAATTAAGTTAATCGCGACAGTTCCTCACAGCGTGAATGCGAATATGCTCCCAATCTTCGCCTACATCAGAAGTTTGAATGCTTGTTTTGAATTGTGTATCTTCGTTTCTTGATTGTGAAGAATCATCACTCTCAGAAACTGTTTGTTCATTATCAGAATACCGATTATTATCATTCAGTGTTCTGCCTCTGTAAGGACTGCAGCAACAGGACGAACACAGAACATCATTGAGGGCGATACCATTTTCGGATCATTCTGATATAGAATTAGATCTCGAAAATAACGATTCTGAATTTAATAATACACACGAACAAAACAGTCCTGCACCTGGGATTGCTGAGACTAACTCGAATAAATTAGGGAACATTAACGAGAATATAGATTCCAAAAATGATTCTGAAGTGCAAGATAATTTAGGCGCGGATAATAATTTGATGGCGCAAAATAATTCTCTTGAAAACTTGAAGAAAGACACCTATAAATTAATATTGTCAAAAATTACGTTAATACGTATGGTAAAAGCAGAAAAAGTTAAGCATCGCGAGGCGGATACAAAAAAAAGAATCAAAGCTTTTGTAACCTCCTTAGTAAAAAGAATGGATGATCGAGTAGAAATGCAAAAAGAAAATTCTGATCACCCAGATAGGATTTTAGAAGAGCACATAATTCATGTCGAACCATATGTGTGTTCACTTAAAAAGAAAACGGCAGAAGTTCTCACTGAACAGGCAGAACTTACTGCTGCAAATATTAAGAATCGAAAGCGTTTTTGAAATATCGAAGATTATCAGGATTTACTAGAAAAGAGAATGGATAGGAATATGGGTGGTACAAGTATTGAAATCCCATGACTTGAAAATCATCCGGTACCAAAATTGTCAGGGTCAGACAAAGAGAGACCTATGATGTTTCTTAATGATTTTGATAAATATGTTAGAGCGATAGATGTTGGAAGGGAGGATTTTAATTTCGTGGTACATTCATGCTTGGAAGGTATCGCTAGAGAATAGTAGAATCTTGTAGATACTCCAGGTGAAAATAAATTCACGTTCAGAGAAAAATTCTTCAGAAAATTCTGGAATGAAAGTATTCCTTTTCAGATTTGTACTGAACTTCAGTACGGTTTTTATCAAGGAAAATTATCCAAATCGGAATGTGCCATTAAAATGATAGATAATGCTAAAGATTTAATATCTTCTACATCTGGGAGTGAAATCGTCTCCAGATTTTCGAGATATTTTTCAGAAGACATTCGTACTGTATATTTGATTCGGATATCGAAATTCTTGATAAATTTATTAAACTATTAGCAACTTTCGATCAAGCGGATTCAATATATTGTATGGAAGTTTATGATCCTCGTAAAAATATCCTCAATAATCAAAATAGACCAAATTTTGATCACGAAAATTCGCAAGATCGTGATTCATATCCAAATTATAATGATCCAAATAAAGTTCCAAATAAATAGCAATCTCAAGGGCGTTATCAACGGCCAAATGGTTTTCCAAATAATTATAAATCCCGCGATCAAAACAATACAAACACATCTCAGCAAAAGTATGTAAATGAACGAGTAGAAGATGATGTTTATAAACGAAATCCTGATTATGCAAATCAAGTAAGCTCACCTAGAGATATGCATGACAAAAATATCATCTTCTTGACCAGGAAATCGATAATAAGCTGATACTAAAAATTTGAATATATTTGAAAATTGCGTCGTTATGGAATAACACTTTTGGAAAAAGGCTACAGTCGGATGTAGATACTTTTGAGAAGATTGTGCAGGGAATGCATGCCCAAAAAGATAGCAAAAATACTTCGGCTATTGAGGAGGAAGAAGGGGGATGGTTTCGCCAAAAACTCCCTTTTCAAATTATTATGTGAGATGACATTTTAGATTTTCCGGAAATGACCGAAAGAGATTTGAAGATTCTATTTACTGGATCATACCAACTGTCTCAAGTGGTGTAATATTTGACAGCAATACTTGACAAAGGTGGCAAACTGAACACTGAGTATGCTAAAGATGAGAAAAATGTACTCAAATTATAAGCACCATCCAGACATATTCCTCGCACAACATATAGATGTTTTTTAAGATACAAACCCCACAGCGTTGGAGTTTCTGGTCTATCAGATTACGCTTGCGAGTGTGCGAATGGTAGAAGAACTTTTGGTTGATTGAAGATAATAAACCCTGATTTGTGAAAGGCGAGGGGACTCACATTAAAAAGTACCGCGATTTGTGAGTGGCGCGTGGAATCACATTAAGAGAGCACCCCGATTTTCAAGAGGCGAGGAGACCCACATTCAAAGAGCACCTTGATTATCGAAAGGCGAGGGGACTGACATTAGAAAAACACCCCAATTCTTGAAGGGCGGGGGAACTCTGATTACGAAAGCAACTAATTAGTGAGAGGTGAGGGGACTCACATTTAAAAAGCACCCCGATTTGTGAGAGGCGAGGGGAATTTCATTAAAAAAGCACCCCCATTTCCGAAAGGCAAGGTGACTTACATTGGAAAAACACCCCGATTCTTGAGAGGCGAGGAAACCCTCATTACAAAAGCACCTAATTTGTGAAAG
>CAKNXH010062576.1:39657-57446 GCA_932178445.1 Andricus quercusramuli
CTAGGGGAATTTCATTAAAAAAGCACCTTGATGTATGAGAGGCGAGGGGATTTACACTGAAAAAGCACCGTGATTTGTGAGAGGCGAGTGGACTCACATTAAAAGAGCATCCCAATTTTCGAGAGGCGCAGGGACTCACATTAAAAAAGCACCCCGATTTGTGAGAGGCGAGGGGACTTTCATTAAAAAAGCACCCCGATTTTCGAAAGGCAAGGTGACTCACATTTAAAAAGCACCCCGAATTGTAGAAGGCGAGGGGAGGCATATTAAAAAAGCACCTCGGTTAGTGAGAGGCGAGGGGACTCACATTGAAAAGCCCCCTGATTTGTGAGAGGCGCAGGGAGTCACATTAAAAAAGCACCCCGATTCTTGAGGGGCGAGGGAACTCACATTACAAAAGCACCTGGATTTGTGAAAGGGGAGGTGACTCACATTTAAAAAACACCCCGATTTGCAGAAGGCGAGGGAAGTCATATTAAAAAAGCACCTCGATTAGTGAGAGGCGGGGGAACTCTCATTACGAAAGCAACTAATTTGTGAAAGGTGAGGGGACTCACATTTAAAAAGCACCCCGATTTTCGAGAGGCGCAGGGACTCACATTAAAAAAGCACCCCGATTTGTGAGAGGCGAGGGGACTTTCATTAAAAAAGCACTCCGATTTTCGAAAGGCAAGGTGACTTACATTGGAAAAACACCCCGATTCTTGAGGGGCGAGGGAACTCTCATTACAAAAGCACCTAATTTGTGAAAGGTAAGGAGACTCATATTCTAAAGGCACCTCCATTAGTGAGAGGCGATGGGACTCACATTAAAAAGCCCCCTGATTTGTGAGAGGCGCTGGGACTCAAATTAAAAAAGCACCTCGATTTGTGAGAGGCTAGGGGAATTTCATTAAAAAAGCACCTTGATGTATTAGAGGCGAGGGGATTTACACTGAAAAAGCACCGTGATTTGTGAGAGGCGAGGGGATTCACATTAGAAGAGCATCCCGATTTTTGAGAGGCGAGGGGACTTACATTAAAAAAGCACCCCGATTCTTGAGAGGCGAGGGAACTCACATTACGAAAGCACCTGGATTTGTGAAAGGGAAGGCGACTCACATTTAAAAAGCACCCCGATTTGCGGAAGGCGAGGGGAGTCATATTAAAAGAGCACCTCGATTAGTGAGAGGCGAGGGGACTCACATTAAAAAGCCCCCTGATTTGTGAGAGGCGCAGGAAGTCACATCAAAAAAGCACTCCGATTTGTGAGAGGCGAGGGGATTCAAATTAAAAAAGCACTCTGATCTATGAGGGGCGAGGGGACTCCGATTAATAAAGCACCTCGATTTGTGAAAGGCTAGGAGACTTACATTAAAAAAGAATCCCCATTTGTGGGAGGTGAGGGGACTCACATTAAAAAACCACCCCGATAAGGATTTCCAAAACGTATTGCAACCTCCTCGTGGGGGAGCTCTGGAAACTATGATTTATGTAGGCTATCTGCAGACGTTCTTGGTAGCACAGGCCAGCGCTGCGTGTGTGATTTTTCCGGTCATGATATACCGCCACAATGAAATCGGAAAAAATATATGCTGAACCTGATAATTATGTTTATTCTCCTCTCTTCATATTAGATCTTTATTCAAACGTAGGTCATGTCAATTTTGAGCCCTATGTCAATTTTAAGCCTTACGTTCATTTTGGGCCATATTTCAGTACTGGGCCCTACACCAAATATGTACACTATATTACTTTTAGGCCATATGTCTATTTTTGGCCCTGTATAAATGTTTGGCATTGTGTAAATCATGGGTCACTATATCAATTTTGGGCCCTATATCAATTCATGACCAAATATCAATTTTTAAGCCTATGTCAGTTTTGGGCCCCATAACAATATTCGGTCATACGTCAATTTTGAGGCCTATATCCGTTTTGGGCCCTATATCAATTTTGGGCTTCATGTTGGTTTTTGTCAGTATATCAATTTCAGGTTTCATGTTGAATTTGGGTTCTATGTCGAATTTGGGTCCTTTATACATTTTTGGCCATACATAAATTTTGAGTTCTATATCAGTTTTGGGCCCTATATAAATTTTAGGCTGTATATCAATTCTTGGAAATATGTTAATTTTCAGGTCTAGATCAGTTTTGGGCCCTATATCAATTTTAGGCATCTTGTCAATTTTTGGCAGTATATCAATTTTGGGCACTATGTCGAATTTGGGCCCTATATGAATTTTGGGCCTTATGTCAATTTTTTGCAACATATCAATTTTGGGCCCTTTGTCTGTCAAGAGATTTTGTAACGATTTGTTAGGTTTGAAAAATTTGTTGAACCCACTTTTTAAGAAATCATTCTTCTGTTGAAGATTCATGTTTTTAGTTGAAAATTCGTTTTATTGGTTACAGTATGACTATTTAGTGAAAAACTGATCTTTTTTTATTGAAAATTTATCTGCGCGGGTAAAAGTTGAACTATTCTGTCAACTTTTTTTTAAATGAAGCTTTATTTCATTGGTTGAAAATTTAACTATTTTGTTGAAAACTAATTTGTTTGCTAAAATTCCTTTTTCCCTGGTTGAAAATTCAATTCTTATAAAGAAGATTTGTCTTTTGGCTTGAGGTTTAACAATTCAGGTGAACTTTTTTTTCCTTTCAGTACTGAAAAATTTTTATTTGTTGAAAATTCGTCTTGTTGATTTGAAAATTTTTTAGAAAGAACAAAAAAAAACATTTTTCATGTATGGTCTTGTCTGGTGAAGTGACATTTTGAATTTTAAGATTTCAATAACAGAAAACAAACATGCTTTCATAATGATGTCATAAATCTTAAGTATTTTTCCGACTTCATTGTGGGAAAAACAGCTTGTGAAAAACACTGGAACCTTGATATAACGGTCCTTGATATAAGGCCTTCCTAGAATTCCAGTCGACCGCAGTTGATGACGGAGAGGTTTGATTTAATAATT
This sequence comes from Andricus quercusramuli, assembly GCA_932178445.1. Lineage (NCBI taxonomy): Eukaryota > Metazoa > Arthropoda > Insecta > Hymenoptera > Cynipidae > Andricus > Andricus quercusramuli. The sequence goes on from CAKNXH010062576.1 coordinate 42,612, forward strand.
GTGTGAGACAGCAAAAAAATAATCAGACGTGTCTTTTTTGTCTACTCACGATTAAAGTATAGTCTTGTCTGTTGAAATGTTTTTCTGAATTTTGAGATTTGAATAACAGGAAATTAACGTGTTTCCATCATGTCATCAATCTCAAGTATTTTTCCGGCTTCGGACTGGAAAGAACTAGATCCTTAAATACACTGGAACCTTGATTTAATGGTACTTGATACACGGCCTTCCCAGCATTTCAGTCGGCGTTTAAAACTATTTTTTTGGGTCATGCCCGAGACTGTCAGCAGGTCGTGGTTGCAATGTACCGAAAATTATGACAAATAAGATAACGACTAGTATATATCAGTAACAAATTTTGAAGATTCATCAGTTCTGTTTCTTCGATTATTAATTTTCTCAAATTGCTGCATAAGTGAGTTTGATTTATTTGAAGAGAATGTGGAAACTGGCTACTATTCTGTATTTTTTCTTGGCAGTTACACATGATACGGCTGGTAAGTGTAATGCAATTAATATAAAGTATAAAATTCGAAACCATGAAGAAAATCCACCTTTTTTTCTCAGAGAAAAATGCCTAGTAAAAATAAACTAATGGGGGTGATTTCAATTGTGACTTTTCCAAATTGCAAAACTTTGAATTCTGAATCTTTGAAATTCAAGAGTTTTTGATTTTGACAATTTACAATTAAAATTCCTCTAATTGTGCTAACTTAATTAGAGAAAAGGAAGTCACTAAAGATCAGTAGACAATTTTTCATTGGATTGATAGAATGCCTATCATCTATCATACTCGTGTGGAGCGGAAAGCCACTCCTGTGACTAGTCAAATAAGTAATGTTGGTCAATCCTCAACCCCTCTCCAACTTCATATGAAGGGAGGAAAGGTACCTCTGTGAATGTTCACATGAATCATTTTGGTCAAATCCCAGCCCCTTTTGATCTTCTTTAAAAGGCGTAAAGGCATCCATGCGACTGGTCACAATAATAATGTTAGTCAAAACTCTACTCCTTTACAACTTTTGGTGAAAACCAAAAAGGCATCCCTGTGGCTGATCACAGAAATAATGCCGGTCGAATCTTCACCCCTTTCCAACTTCTCGTGGGGGCATGAAGGCTCTCCTGTGTTTGGTTACATAAATAATATCGGTCAAATCCGTACTCCTTTCCAATTTCTTGTGGACATGAGATTAAACCAATGCCTCAGGTGTGAGAAACACATCATGTTCAGGGAAGTCTGGTTCAATCTTGTGTCCTCAAAAAACCCACTCCAAGCACCCTAAAGTACTGTAAAAACTAGACTTCCCGGGAGAAGGTGTGGTTTTTACACTTGGGGTATTGGTTCAATCTCGGATGATTGAGGAACGCACCTCAAAGTACTGTAAAACCCAGAATCCGCCGAAGATGTGTTTTTCACACCTGCGGCATCGGTTCAATCTGGAGCCCTCGGGGAACCCACTCCAGACACCCTAAAGTACTGCGAAAATCAGACCTAGAGTACTGTAGAAATCAAAGTTTCCCAGAGAGTATGTGTTTTCCGCGCCTGGGGCATCAGTTCAATCTCGTGTCCTCAAGGAACCCACATTTGGTTCAAGGTTTCGAGGTGGGTAGCATAGTTTCCTTGAAGAAGATGTTGTTCGCTTACCTGGTGCAAGGGTGTGATGTCCAGAGTGTTGCAAATCAAACTTAGTCCAAAATTAGTTTGCAGAAGTGTTTGTAGAATTTCATTATGAAATTGCCACATGGAATTTCCGTGAAACGCTTTCCGTAGAATTTTTTTACGTGGGACTCTACCCCATTCCAACTTTGCGTGCAGACGGAAAGGCGCTTTTGTGCCGGGTTATGGAAATAATGTCGGGCAAATCCGTACACCTTTAAAAATTCTTGTCGAGGGCGGAAAGGAATCCCTGCTACTTTAACAATAGACTCAATGCTTTCGCGATGATTTATTATGATACCTAGATACCTAGATGCCATTTCTACCACAACCCATCTCAAAAGCAATCGGTCGTCATCTCCCTAGTAAACAGAGCTGTCACCATAATATATAAAAATAAGTCACAAAAGGAACTAGAAAACGTTGAACAAGTCTTGATACCGAACGATTACACAAAAAAATGTAGAGCAATGAAGAAATACACTAAAAAAACGAGTCAACCAACTTCCTGCAGAAAGAGATAGAGAAACGATCACCATCCTACCCTACGTCCAAGGTAAGACAGAACAAATAGGAAAAATTCTCAACAAACATCTTAGTGATCCGGGAGTATATAAAATCCCTCGCTCTTGTGGCAGAATCTATATTGGAGAAACCGGGAGGGCGGTGAGCAAACGTATTGTAGAATATTTGGGTAAAGTCAGGCTAAGGCATTTCAAGCAATCAGTACTAGCTGAGCATCATACGAAAACAGGACAATGAATATAATACCAATCCGATCAGGCTTCCCGTCCTCCCGGGTTTTTTGAAAAGACTTTAGTCTTCAATTAAGTTCTGCCGGTCTCTGCGGTAGAGCTCTCCGGCGAATCACAGGCATCGTAGAGAGTATACATGAGAACAACGTAACTTGAAACTTCAGTTTTGTGTTAGCCCCGAAGAAGTGAACTGCAATGTTCACGAAACGTCGGAAAGTTTTGTAGTATTGCACACGATTGAAACCCGAAACACATCCAAGCCTGTGATATGTCGCATAAACAATGTTGGTCTCACCCTACCCTTTTTTGTCTTTCCATATGAGGCGCAAAAGCACTCCTGTGGCGGGTCAAATCAATAATGTTGGTTAAACACCTAGCCCTTTTGATCTTCTATAAAAATTGCTTGTCAAACACCTACGCCTTTCCAACTTCTCAGGGAGAAAGCGGAAAGGTACCCCCAAGACTGGAAAATCGTCCGGAAACGACTTACTTTCTACCAAAAAAGTTCTGTCCACTTGCAGGCTAATGTGGGCCTACGTTCATTTTGGTGCCTGCGCCTACGTTAGCTTGCTGAAAAGTGAGGTCAACCCCAAAAACTTGGAGTATACCGCCTCAACCGGGAGGTTCGGAAGGGACATGCCATCCTGGGCTCAGCATCTAAGCCTGTCTATGAAATGGAAGCTTCTTATGTGTCATCTTATGGGTTTACATTCTTCTTGTATCTTTTCATAATTCCTTCTCACACCACCTACACACTTAGTTTGTGGGGGGGGGCTACAGCTCAATGTGGGTTCCGCACCACCAAGAGCAACAGCTTTAAGTACATAGAGAACCTTTATCTCAAGAGGTTCCGGTCTCACTGGATGTAAGCCTGTTAAAATTTTTCTTTTCCTGAAGTGGGCTGAGAATTACTATACGAATTCAGTCACAACCAGTTGTAGCCCGCTGCCAGAGGAGAGGAAAACTGCAGAAACCCATCTTCCGAGTTCAGCCGGTTTTTTGACAGCCGAGCTTAGAGGCCGACATTTGATTCTTTCTATTGATAACACACAATTAATTGCGGCATCAAACAATTTGACTATTTAATTTGGACCTTGGCACAAGCTGGCGCTTATGCAGTTGCAGCAGCTATGAATATTTAGCTAATGATAGCAAATACATATATTGATCTCTATTTTCATTTTTTCATATTCCCCTTCACAAAAATATGCATTTTAGGCACTTTGGAATTTTTGTTATGGTTCCGAAAATCTCTTTCTATAATGGTTAATTTTTTTCTATAATCACCCTAATATACTTTCTTTTTACAGCAATATTCTGGCGGTCCTGGGGAAGAACCATAATAGTTCCGACGGATCATTTTGTATGTATTTATGAATCGAAACATCAGGTTTACATGATGTACAGAGGTGAAAAGTATGTTGCACTGGTAGACAAATATAACACAGAAATCTTTGGGATAATCCACGACAACCTTGTGTGTCCATTTGTGGTACCTATAGACCCTAACAAAAAAGATACTAAGTTTGACCCAGTTTTTTTGGAAATATATGAAGACAGAGTTTGGCGCATTATACGTGGAAGAATCCCTAATGAAGAGAAGTTGAAAGAACCCGTCGACAGACGGTTAAGACGATACTATCGTCGGGTCATGGTACCCGGATGGAACTAGATGTGACTGGTGACGTGGTTCAACAGGCTCCAGTATTCTTATTCACCAGTTTTCATATTCGGACGAACTTTGTATACATTTTTTGGGAAATAAAGTAGAAGCAGTTGTACACTACCATTTTTATGTAATGTACTCATATCCAATGTACCAAAATGTATTTTTTGAGATAAGATCAAAGGAATACTTCATAGTTACAAAAAAATTAATAAAATAAAATTATGGCACCTAATATGTATGTAATTTTATGAGAATGGGGACCTAAGAATTTCAGCAGGCCTTATGACTTTCAAAAAGCAGATCGCGTTTTATATGTGATAAATAATTGCTGCTATATGAGAACAGCAGCCAACTGTTCTTCCGAAGCAAGGGCAGCACAGGTCAATCATGGGGTTAGAATTTTCAGTTTCAAACCGCTTTACAGGTACCGAAAATCGAATTTTCAGTAGAGGCGCTATGGCAATAAGAATTTTAGGTCTGACTCCGTCATCTCAGGAAAATTAAGAATAAAATTGGATGATACAGTTCGAAACATTAACTTTTTATTACACCAGCCACTCTCCTCATCCTTGTTAGCTGAAGTGTTTTTGAGATCACATTGATGTTTTATTCACGTTATCATCTGTTCTAAAAGCTCTGCATCTGATTGTAACGGTTTTCCAAATCGATTGTGCAGAAATGCTGCAATTTGGAAATACAGCTGAACTGAATGCTTGTGACGAAACGGGACTGATTTTATTCTTTGAATGTCAACTGCTTTCGAAAAACTTTCGAGGCTGGCATCAGTACGGTGAAGCCTTTGAACTTTAGTACGTCTTTTACATCGCAAAATCACGATTGATGGTGAATTCGTCATCTTCGTTCCCTAAAATCCTATTTCCGCATGTAGGAGCCCGTGTTTTAGGACAGCAGAGTAGAGTCATGCAAGCATTTTAGGGCATAGACCCCACGTCAACCCAGAGCACAACCCATTGCACATCCAAAAACTCATGATAAATTTACTGCTTTGGGTCTCGAGCTGCTTTGCCCAGTTCAGCTTCCTATCTAGGATTACTTCCAGATATCTAAATGAATCTGAGGACGTCAGCTTCCCATCACAGAATACAGGAGCATCAACTTTCAGAACTTTATAATTTTCGTGTAAATGACCAGGTTGGTCATTTCCGGATTTACCAAGAGCCCCGAGCTATCGCACCAGAGCTCTATGATGCGCAGCGCCGACCTTATAAGACCCATCAGCATTTCCAGATGAGCCCCCTGACTAGGATTACAAAGTCATCCGCATATCCCTGAGTGAAGTGCCCCTCTTTATTTAACCTCTGAAGAAGGCCGCCCACCACAACCTACCGCAGCAGAAGCGACAGGACACCCCACTGTGGGCAACCCCGCGAAGCTATCCCCCTCACTAGGCCATCACCCCATCTGGTTCCGAGTCTTCTCCGGCGTAGCATGTTTTCTACTCAGCATACTAGCTGATCCGGCACGCCACATCTCAAAGCCTCTCGACAGATGACTTCTGGAGGAGTATTGCTGAAAGAAACCTTCATATCCAAGAAAGCCCCCACAAAATACCCCTTTTGTTCCAACTGCAGCTCCAATTTTGCCACAACTACATGAACATCAGTTCCTACCGAGCAGCCTGCCTGAAAAGCATGCTGCCCTCTGTGCAGCAGCGAGGCCGAAAGCACCTCATCCCTAATGTATCTCTCGACCAGCTTCTCCAGCGTCTTCAGGTTGAAAGATGTAAGGCTGAATGGTCGGAGATCATTAGCAGCAGTGTAGGCCTCCCTTCCAGGTATGGGTATGAAGGCCACTCAGCCATTCTTTTATGCCAATGGCACGTGTTTAAGAGCTGTACTAGCCCTTAATAATTTCGGCAGAGAAGGGACGACTAAATTCATGCATTTTTGTAGAAGCGCTGAATAAATACCTCCCGCCCCTGGCGGTATAAGAGGACAGAAAGACCCTACGCCCCAGTCCACCTTTTTGTAATCAGCGACCTTAGCGGCGAAATTCCAGCCAGACCTTTTCATCCCTTGGCCTCATCCTTCCTCCTCTTGGTCGGTTTGGATTCGCTGAAACCGCGAGAAGTGAACTTCCATCAGGTGACTCAGCGTTGCTTCTCCGTCTTCGGCAAACTCACCATAAGAGTCTTATGAGCTCGGGGCGAATTTTTTTAGGAATTTTTAGACTGTCTCGAAGTATTGTTTGACCAGGGACTAAATCTGTGATATTAGGAACGATCAAGAGAAGTTTGCGGTTTTGATCATTATAAATTGATTTTCACGTAATAGAAATTTGCAGTCGCAGAAGTAACAAGGGAACTCGCAGAGTTGTTTGGATTTTTTTAAATGTAAAAAGCTTATACTATTGCACTAGCCATTAATTGAAATGAAAGCATCCATGTAAGCAAAGTTAAGGTGATGTTTGTATGACGCGGCATTTTCGGGAAATGGCAGTTACAAGTGCGTGACGATTCGCTTTGATTTTTTTTTGTTAAGCAGGGTTAGCATCTTTATCAGAATGTTTACTTGCATTAGAATCGGCAGCAACGTTCCTAGATGAACGAGCGGAATTTCTATTGAGAAAATTTATGATATCGTAATACTTGAAAAAATTATCCTTCATTATTGTCTTATCGTACTGCATTTTAACGTCAAACCCAAAAACCCACAAACCTCAAACCCACGAACCTGAAACCCACGAAAATTATACCTCAATCTCCTGAACCTCAAAAACGTAAACCTAGAACCACAAGTCCACAAACCTCAAACCCACAAACATCAAACCCAATGTTCATAAAATTCAACATCTAAGTACATCGTGCAGAATAGTCCACAAACCCACCAACCATTACGGTGCAAGGTTCATAGTTTATAGGTTTATGGGTTATGGGTTCACGGGTTTGGGAGTTTGAGGTTTGTTGGTTTGAGGTTCGTGTTTTGAGACTTGTGAGTTTGCTGGATGTGGGTTTGTGGTTTGCGGGTTCGAGGTTTGTGGGTTTAAGGTATAATTTTTGCGGGTTTGAGGTTTGAGGTTTGTGCGTTTAAGGTTTGTCGGTTTACGAGCTAGGGGGTTTGAGGTTCGTGGAATTGATTTTTGTGGGTTTCTGGTTTGTGTGTTCGAGGTTTGTAGGTTTATGTTTCGTGGATTTGAGGTTTGTGGGTTTAAGGTATAATTATTGTGAGTTTGAGGTTTAAAGTTTGTGCTTTAGAGGTTCGTAGGTTTGAGGTTTGTCGGCTTACGGGTGTAATTTTTGTAGCTTTGAGGTTCGTGAATTTAAGGTCTGTGGGATTGAGATTTGTGGGTTTGCTGTTTGTGGGTTTGTGGGTTCGAGGTTTGTGGGCTTAAGGTTTGTGGGTTTCAGGTATAATTTGCGTGGGTTTGAGGTTTTTGCGTCTGAGGTTCGTGGGTTTACGAATTATGGGGTTTGTGGTTCGTGGGTTTAAGTTTCGTGGGCTAGAGTTCTGTGAGTTTGAGGTTTGTGGGTTTGAGGTTTGTGGGTTCAAGTTTCGTGGGATTGAGGTGCGTGGGTTTGATGTTTGTGGGTTTGAGGTTCGTGGGTTTGAGGTTTGTGGGTTAACGAGTTTGCGGGTTCGAGGTTCGTGGGTTTGATGTTTGTGAGTTTGAGGTTTGTGGGCTTGAGATTTGTGGGTTCCAGGTTCGTGGGTTCAAGGTTTGTGGGTTCGAGGTTTGTGGGTTAAAGGTTTGCGGGTTTGAGGTTCGTGGCTTTGATGTTTCTGAGTTTGAGGTTCGTGGGTTTGAGATTTGTGAGTTTAAGGTTCGTGGGTTCAAGGTTTGTGGGCTTGAGGTATAATTTTTGTGGGTTTGAGGTTTGTGAGTGAGGCGTTTGAGGTTTGTGGCTTTGAGGTTTGTGGAATTACGGGTTTGGGGGTTTGTGTTTCGTGGGTTCGAGGTTTGTGAGTTTGAGGTTTGTGTGCTTAAGTTTCGTGAGTTTGAGGTACAATTTTTCTGGGTTTGAGGTTTGCTTGTTTAAGGTTTGTGGGTTTGAGGTTTGTGGGTTTAAGGTTTGTGGGTTTGAGGTTTGTGTGTCTGTGGTATAATTTTTGCGGGTTTGAGATTTGAGGTTTGTGCGTTTGAGGTTTGTGACTTTGAGGTTTGTGGGTTTAAGGGTTCGGGAGTTTGAGGTTCGTGGGTTTGAGATTCGTCATTTTGAGGTTCGTGGGTTTGAGGTTCGTGAGTTCGAGGTTTGTGATTTTGAGGTTCGTGTGTAAAGATATTGCCGATTTCATATTTTTAAAAGTTTCGAAATTTCGTGGATCAGCTACCTTGGTAATTTCTCATTTTTAAGGTTAGTTTTTTGCAGAAAACTGAAAAATTAGCAGTGCTACATGAAATTGTAATTCGTGACGAGTATTTTAAAAAAAAATTATGAGAATCGGTAAAGAATTGAGCAGTCAGAAAAATTTTGAACAAAATTTTTGTAAAAAAAAACTAGTTGTGCGACTGGTCGACGGAACCAATACATTGTTAATTTCGAAACCGGAGACCAAACACGACTAATTGTATTATCATTCGATTTCGAAGGACCATGTCAAATATGCACTTGGAGTGTTTTGCCTTCTCCAATTTTTTATTGCTGGGAAAAAGGATTTCATAAAAATCATCTAGATTTAATGAGAATATAAAATTTATTCAACACTAAGAAGAAAAATACAATCTCAAATCGTCGAATGTTTTTTCTGGACTGACTAGTTATAGTCTCAGACCTTACACTCCGCCCTTAAGTGGGGCTAATCTAATTCTAACTCGTATAGGCTGCTGGCAAAATTAAAATTATTCAAACTATAAGTACTTCCATTACACAACATACAATAAATGGTATACAATAATAATTAAGCAAGAAGAACCCAAGTATTTTCAAAAAAGTGAGGAAAGAGAAGACGTACAAAAATTGCAAGATTCAGATTGAGGAACAAGGTAAGGAAAGGAATGTATCGGGTGAAAAGGAGAACAGGAAGTGATAAATCTGTACCCGGAAACTTCATGTGGAAAAATAAGTAGACGCCCTGAAATATTTTTTGCAATTTTTTGTTGCTGTATTATTTTTATTTTTCTACAACGTGCCACCAAACTATAATAATATTCTAGAGTCGGCATGACAAAGAGGTACATTTCAAAAACGTCTCAAAGATGCCCCAGTGAGCCCTATTTGGGTACTACAGCCAGACGCTTGTATTTTTCCAACGATTTAGATTTAGCGGATTTAACGTCGAACTGCTTAAGCGGACCATCATTACTGTTCACTGGTATTGTAGTCTTGGCTTCGTTGCCATTTATTTCAATATCAACTCTTGCATAATGTTTGTTTTTATAAGTCACGAAAGGACACACCTGTTCACCTTGGAATATTCCAATGATTTTACTTTTAGCTTTATCCAATAGTACGTAATAAGAGATGCCTGGTGGTATGAAGTACACCGTAAATTTGTTCTTATCTTCATGATTATCGTCATGCTTATCATCATGCTTATCATCACGACACAGGAAATGATCAACTCCAAGTCTCAGAATGGCTGGAGGATCATTTGTCTCTTTCTCTATAATGAAACAAAAAATTGAAAATCTTTTGTAAAAGTATGCAGGTCAGAATAAAGTATTGAAAAATATGGAATGAATGACTATTTTCAAGATCTATGTCATTTTGATGTCAGGGATTCAAAATATCCTCTCATTTTGTGGTAAAGCAAGCCAATTTTTAAAAATAATGTTAATAATATTTAGCAATTTTTTATTTTGAAGCTTCGATTCTAAATTTTCCAAATTGATGACATTGCAAATGAAGATCATCAAAATGTGAACATGGTATACATTGACTACAAGCTAGCGTTTTCTTCCATACTGCATAATCATTTGCTCAAAGTCTTGAAAAGTGACAAAATCTGCTTCAGCATCATCGATTTTCTAAGTCGTGCGATGATGCTTTTGGGTACAAGAATCAAGTATTTTGATCATAGACAACCAAAGCTAATTAGATCAATATGCATTACAACAGGTATCTTTGAAGGGTAATCCTTTAGTGCATCATGGTCCTGTTTAGCGTTGAACCCATTAAGAAAGGAGCGGAATAGCATGTCACATGGGTTAAGAATACCTGATAATGTGGTCGGTCATCAACTGACCCATCTTCTATACATGGATAACCTGAAGACAACAAACTGCAGCAAGTGATCGATATTACAAAGCAGTTTTTCAATGATATCGACATGGAATTCGAACTGGATGAATGCAGAACAGTGCATTTGACCAGAGGAGAATTAGGGACCACAAAGCCAGTGAACGATTTTGAGAATTACATCAAGGCAATAGCTAAAGGTTAATTATATGAATACCTGGACATTCTCGTAACTGAAGGTATTCAGCATGAGATAGTTAAGATAATCCTAACGACTGCATTCGCCACAAAGCTTAGATTGATTCTGAAGAGTTCTCTCAACTCGACAAACAAGATCAGGACAATCATCACCTATGCCCTTCCTGTCCTAGCTTACTCCTTTGGACTCATCAAATGGCCGAACACCGAATGTATCACAGAAAATCAGCGATTGAAAGGGGGGCAATTCTACCACGACATAGAGGGGGCAGAGGATAGGGGAAAAAGTTTGATTTGAATTTAATTGGTTTCAAATTTTATACTTCAAAATAATTACATTTCACTTACCACCAGAATTACGTTTGACTACTGAGAAGAAACAGAGAATGGCAGCCAGTTTCCACATTTTTCTCACACAAATCAATCTCACTTCTGAAGAAATTTAAAAAGATGAATAGTCAACAAAACTGAACTGAACTGATGAATAATCACAATTTTTTACCAAAATGTACTATTCGTTATCTCATCTGCCCTAATATTTTGTACAGTCCCACCTTCATATGCCGTCAGTCTGGGGCATGGCATGAAATAGCCTTCTCCTACATGAGAAAATTCAGAAGTAAGTAGAAAATAAACACGCGTGTTGTGCACCTGATTATTTTCTGCTGTCTCACGAAATTTTTAAATTAAGCTACACTGGAACCTTGACATGACACCAGTCTTGAGCATGGCCTAAAAAAAAAGTGTTGGCTGTAGCTCAAAGTGTTCCGAACGTAAACAGCCAGGGCCGTGCGAACCGTTTCCTGTAGGAATACCAAGGATCCGAACAAAACTTTCGTTACATTACGTCATGTTATATTTGAACGCAACAGAAGTTTGTTATTTCAGTTATCGCTATCGCCAAAGGAAAGGAATGTCAGCATTACGTTTGTTCCGTTACGTTATGAAACAGTTGGAACATAAAGAATATCGATCAGTTCATGTTATTTAAATAACTAAACAATACTTGAAAACCTAATTTATACCAGTAACTCAATCAGGATTCACCAGGTCCCGCAAACATATTCTTCAAGGAATTCCATAACACACAAAACAACCCAGGTGCGTCAGAAAATTTACCAAAACACTCAAGCATATCCTTCACGGAATTCTGAGACCCTGATTTCCTGGCAAGGCAAGAACCAGTTATTGAAGAAGCGAGGATAAGAATTAGGACAATCTTGGTGCGCCCGAAAATTCACCAGGATACTCAAACATATTCTTTGAAAAATTTTGAGACCTTGCGTTGTTGCTAAGGCTAAAACGTGTTTCTAAAAAAGCGGGAATAGCCCAGGATCTCTAGGTGGCTTGCCAGGTTTAGTTTTGACATTCTTCAGAGGCATTTAGGTGTTAACCCTCTGGAGGTATCTATAGGTCGTAATTATAAGAACTACGACAAACCTGGTACTCTAGAGAATTTACTAGAATACTTGAATATATTCTACGAGAAATTTTGAGACCCTACGTTCCTGCGAAGGCTAAAACGCATGACCGAGAGAGCGAGGATGGTCTGGTTTCGCCAGCTGGCTAACCAGGTCGAGTTGTTACATTCTTCAAAGGCATATTCTTCGAGAAATTTGTGAACCCCTTATTCCCATGAGGGCGAAAACTCATTTCCAAAAAGGAGGTCGATTAAAATTCGATTGAAATTTGACTAGATTTAAATTCAAGTCTGCTCATGAATAATATTCCTTCCATAATAAGTCATCAGTATATTTATCACATGGTACAGGGTGCGGCACAGAAACATGCTGATTTGTTTTTGGCGCCAAGCGGCAAGGAGTGGTCGGATGAGGGTGGGGAGGGTCTCATCTAGTAGATGACGTCCTGATGTTTCGTTTCCCCCACAGTCAGTCGACATAATGCATTGGACGAAAGAGCAGCGGGCATTTGCCTGCGAGGCTAACTTAGGGTGACTAGATGTCCAAGTGAAAATAGGAGGGTATAACCATCATCGCCACTCAACGGGCCTTCTGTACTCGGTTCAACATTCATCCTACAGGTCCCGTTCCTGCACGGAAGTCGACTGTTTCGTGAGTAGAAATATTCACGGGTGGACAACCTGACTGCCGACCAGGAACGGGACCTGCATGATGAATTTTGAACCGAGTATGAAAGGCACGTTAAGTGGCGATGATGGAACGACCATTGGAAAAGTAAGCCTCGCAGGCAAATGCAAGATGCTCATTTGTTCAATGCATGATGTCAACTTACTGTGGGGAAAACGAAACTTCAGGACGTCCCCTACTGAATTAGACCCTAACCATCCCCATTCGAGCATTCCTCGCCGTTTGGCGCCAAAAACAAATCAGCAAGTTTCTGTGCCGCACCCTGTACATCAAGTGTATAGGAATTTAAATAGTGTTTATTATTATTATAATAAAATTGAGCCAAATTTTATATTTAATATTATTACAACTAATACATCCTTCAATTTCTCCTTCATTCTTTTCCTTATTGCTGTATTTTGCATACTGGCACAGAGAACTGTTTCTCTTCGGTCATATTTGAAGAATTCATGAACTTGACTGAACACAGGTCTTCCGCATTCTTTCCTGTTTTGTAAATTTTAATTATATTAAAAACCATTTTTGAAACTAATTAATTTGCCCAAACCGTGACAGCGAACCAGGATACAAAAAACTAATGAATATTATTTATTAAAGTACAAAATAAATTTACAAAAGAATGAAAAATTAATAAACGAATATCGGATGGCTAAAAATGTAAAAATTATGGACACGAAATTACAAAATCAATTAAAGGAAATCAAACGTTTTTTATGAAAGCTAATAAAACTTACCTTTTAAGTTATTATGATCTACAATTCACATCTCTCTTTGGATGAACATTTGAAGTAATTCAGATTGCCTACAGTATCTGGATCGTCACTGTCTTCTTGGAAATTTTTTTTCGACAATCATTATTGGAAAATGAATGGGGAATTTTGTAATACAAAGAAATTGTAATTTCGACCCCATAAAGCTTTTTTTCTGGGACCAGGTCACTTCTAGCGGATCCTCTGATTCATCCAGATTGACCTAATACACTCCAGAGAATGTTAATACTCGACTTGGCAAACCACCTGGGGAACCTGGACTACTGTTGCTCTCTCAGAAACTCGTTTTAGCCTTCGCATGAACGCAAGGTCTCAAAATTCCTCCAAGAATGTGTTCAAGCGACCTGGTGAATGTTCTGGAGCACTAGGGTTGTCGTAGTTCTCATAATTATGATGTTTAGATACTTCCGGAAGGTCAATGTCTGAATGCCTCTGAAGAATGTTGAAACTTGACCTGGTAAACCACCCGGGGAACCCGGACTATTCTTGCTTTTTCAGAGACTCGTTTTGGCCGTCGCATAAACACAAGGTCTCAAAATTCTGTGAAGAATATGTTTGAGCGACCTGGTCAATGTTCTGGAGTACTAGGGTTATCATAGTTTCCATAATTATGATTCTTAGATACTTTCGGAGGGTCAATGTCTAAATGCCTCCGAAGAATGTTAAAACTTGACCTGGTAAACCACCTAGGGTACCTGGACTACTGTCGCTCCCTCATAAACTCGTTTTAGCCTTCGCATAAACGTAAGGTCTCAAAATTCCTTGAAGAATATGTTTGAGCGACCTGGTGAATGTTCTAGAGTACTAGGGTTATCGTAGTTTTCATAATTATGATTCTTAGATACTTCCGGAGGGTCAATGTCTAAATGCCTCCGAAGAATGTTAATACTCGACCTGGCAAACCACCTGGGGAACCTGGATTACTGTTGCTCTCTCAGAAACTCGTTTTAGCCTTTGCATAAACGAAAGGTCTAAAAATTCCTCGAAGAATATGTTTGAGCGGCCTGGTGAATGTTCTAGAGCACTAGGGTTATCGTAGTTTTCATAATTATGATTCTTAGATACTTCCGGAGGTTCAATGTAAAAATTCCTCCGAAGAATGTTAAAACTCGACTTGGTAAGCCACCTGGGGAAGTCGGACTATTCCTGCTTTCTCAGAAAATTATTTTAGCCTTCGCATAAATCCAGGGTCTCAAAATTCCCTGAAGAATACGTTCGAGTGACCTGATGAATTCACGTTAGTACCTAGGTTGTCTTTCAAATTTTAAGAAAATATTAAAAGTAGGACTTTAGAATATTACACACGCAGCAAGCCATATTTTATCCATGAAAAAAATAATCTTCAAATTTTCAAGAATTGTAAGTGAATAGAAAAAATGTTTCATTCATATTCAATTGACTGATTATTCCATTTGAAAATTTATGATCAACAACTTTGATAACAAGTTTCCCTCTCGATTATAAGTTCAACCGTTTTTTTTTTTAAATTCTTCTTTTTGTTTGTGGATTTATCTATTGTGTCGAAAATTCACTCTATTATTT
>CAKNXH010062576.1:57546-92668 GCA_932178445.1 Andricus quercusramuli
GTTAAAAGCCATTATTTGGTTGAAGATTCATCATTTTATCAAAAAATTCGTTTCTTCAGTTGGAAATGTAACTATTTTGTTAAAAGTGTATTAATTTTTTGTTTAAAAATTTATTCTTTTTTTACTGCAAATTAAAGAATTCCATATTTGGTGAAAACATAATCTTTTTTAGTTTAAAATTCATATATTTGGTAGAAAGTTCATCAATTTGGTTAAAAATGTATCTATTTGGTAGAAAATTTATCAATTCAGTTGAAAATTTAACTTTTTGATGAAAAATTAATGTGCTTCGTAGGAAATTCAAGAATTTTGTTATAAAGCCATTTCTTCGGTTGAGAAATTAACTGTTATGTTGAAAATTTGTCTTTTTGGGTTGAAGATATAAATATTTTTATAGAAAATTTATTTCTTCCGTTCAAATATACTTTATTTGTATATTTATTTAATTTGAGGTAAATCAAAAACGAAATGTGAATAAATGTAGAAAAAATTAAAAAAAGACATATGGCTTCTAGTTGAATTTAAAAGTTGCATGAGACAGCACAAAATACTTCTGCAAATACCGCACGTGTTTTTTGTCTACTCATAATTAACTTTCTCAGGAAAAACAAAAATATTTTTTCACATTTGACCATGGCCTTTCCAGCATTTAAGTCGGCCGCCAAGACTATTTTTTTGGGTTATGCCCGATACTATCGGCATGTCAAGGTTGCAGTCTACTAAATATCAATAAAAATGAGATATTGACTAGTATGCATGGGTAAAAAATGATGACGATTCATCAGTTCAGTTCAATTGTTTTGACTATTCGTTCTCTCGAATTTCTTCTGAAGTTTGACTTTTTTGACGAAAATGTGGACAGTAGCTGCCTTTCTCTGTTTTAGTTTAGCTGTTATAATTGATTCTGTTGGTAAGTATAATGTAATTAATATAAAGTATTAAATTTGAAACTGAAATTCAGTGATTGTGAATGCTCTTTTGTTAAAGCTCCTTCGTCTTTAACGAACACATTCTCATCACGAGTCTTGTGATAAATAAAGTTTAAAAGCGAATTTCCAGATCTAATTTGAAAACAATTTTGTTGTTAAGCATTTTATTTTACCTTGTGTCGTTTGTCCGAAAATTTGATTTTTCTATTTTTACTATTTTTTTTTACAAATGAGACAAAAAATACGCTTCAAAGCAAAAAGTTATTCATCACAAATTTGTAGATCATTGTTGGTTTCACAATTTTTGTTTTTTCACTTTTTTCGTATCTTGTATATTTTAACCGAAAAATGAAATTTTGCCTAATTTTTTGTACGATCAAAACTGGAATTTTCGATTTTTCAAAAAAATTCGAAAAGTTGTTTTGATAATCTTGTAGAACTTTCAAAAAGCAGCACTTTCCTTCTCTTGGTTCTTTTTTCATATCGTGCGTTGTTCGTCTTAAAAACTTCATTTTCGTTTCTATTTGGATTTTGAAAATGTTATGAATGTTTGAAAATGTTACCTTTATCCAAAATGGCTGGGTTATGAACTTGTCCTTTCTTTTTGCACCCTTGTAAAGTGTGCCAAAGGGCAACCCAACCCGCTAATTCTGTCTAAATTCATCGTGTTCACTGACAACGACAACAACAACAACAGACAGACACTGACGTAATAGTTGTTTGTGATACAAGAATGTAAGAATGTTGTTTTTGGACTATATATCAATAAGAGAAAGGTCATAGAAGCGGCATGACAAATCCAAAAGCTTAATAAAAGAACGCGTTTATGAAACATTATCGACCTTATTCAAACAATGACAGGACAATATTGTGAAAACTTCAAAGATAGGAACACAAAAATTATTCATTTGACCTATCTTGACTTATGCATTCTGATGCGCTGTTTACGAAAAATCTTCTGTGCTATTTGGAACTGAACAGGCTGTAGCCAAAACAGTTCTTCGATGAAGACACTCCAAGCTCAGCAAACCTCTATCCCCTTCATCTCGAAAGAAGTACATTCGAGGTATAGAAGATCTAGCATGATGAAGCACAAATTTCTCTGAGAATTTAGCGATACATTTTCTATGAACCTATGAGTTAAACATCCTGATCGCATAGCGATGATGTAGTTTCTAGTATTTCTTTGCGAAGGTGGACGCAGCACAACTGTCCAGTCCGAAACACATGCTAATGGGCTGAGAATACCTGTTTAACACCACCAGAATGATGTCAAGTTCCTCTTCTGAAAAGGCTAAGAGTTCAAGGTCGTCCATGCTCACATCACAATGAATAGAGGCAAGAGGGAGATGGAGAAAAGTATCGAAGCCTTCTTGAAAGAACCCCTCCTACATGTGACATAGCTGGTACTCACCAGTCTTTTGTCAGATGTAACGACAAATCTTGTCTGACACATGAACATAAGCTCTTTCATGCATCTGCCTATTCTTGGATGCACCTCCTGACATTCAAAGAGCTTGATAAACAGCTTCTAGTTTGTGTTACGGAATGCGTTACGGTATTCAACCCAAGCCATGGACAGATTGCGTTGATACCTGACCGAGTCCTGGGTAATACACCTGTCCATTAACAGGTTCTCCTTTCAACCCACCAGCCCTCTCTTGTATCCTTATTGTTTCACTATTTTACTCCGTACCTGCTTGATAGATGTTAATAGCCTCTCTTCGAGGATGTCAGTGAAGAGACTGTAGCTGGTGTTTGAACAGGCTATTGTCCTACAGTTCTTTGCACTTGACAAATCTCCGGTCTGTAGTAAATACACAAGCCAACCATTGGTGCTTAGAAGTGAACTTTTTCCTGCAAAAGTTGTTGATTTTATCTGGCCCTGGCGGTGAAAAGTTTTCAGTTCTAGAGGAAACTTTCTTAATTTCTTTAGCAGTATTTGGTGGAAACTTCTCCTCTGAACATTGCAACCGCTGCCTTTAGCATCTTTATAAGCATCTTAAGCATCTTAAGCATCTTAAGCATCTTAATCATCTTTATCCAGCTGATAAATATCTCCATGCACTCACTGCCGCAAGACTTGAATCTCTTCTGAACTAGGCGGATTTTCAATTGCAAATGACGTTTCATTGACCAGACGGTAAGAATGAGTAGAAAAGGTGGAATTTGCCTATATTTACTTCACCTGCTGCTCGACGTGCTCTGTGGCTAATAGAAGAGCTCTAATATGTTGCATCCAGTGCTGCTTGATGGCAGGGAGACCATCTTCTTGTAAACTGAACAGCTCTGTCCATTGAATAACATCTTCGGGAAGCAAGTCGCGGAGAGCTGTATTAGATTCGGCTAACTTGTTCGTCCTAGGAAATAATTTTTGGTGGATTTTTGATCTCCTAGTTCTCACGTTGGCATTATCTTGCGAACTTCTTCTTTTTTCTTCTTTTTTGCTTTCTTTTTGCTGATGAAGAACTACATCTCCCTTTCGACGTAAAAATTGCAAATTGACCCAGCGTTCATTTAACCTGAGCATGTATCATCTTTCGTCGGTGAGTTTCCTTTTGAACAGGTAAGGATGTTCCTTCTGGGTTGGTCCGACCATTTAGAACGGTGTTCTGGCGTTTGTTCAGGGCCATTGCCTGTTTGACGCTTCGGTTAGGTCCTATTGCCACTCCTAACTGAACCATGGCCTCCATCCAAGAGAGGCCTATTGTGGGTGGCACTGCAGGATCATGTTGGCGTAACAGCGAAATTCCTCGTTTTGGTTAAAAAGTTTTATTCATACATCCATGAAATTGAAAAGTTTTATTTTCGCTCGTTATAAATAAACAATTAAGCAAAATTTCCTGGCAGACACTATTTTATCCTACAGATTCAAAATAATATTAACATCAGTTCTCAAGACTCAATTTTCACATATTAATTCATCTTACCATATAATAAGAGGATATTTTGAAACGCTAATATCAAAATCAAATAAATCGTGAAAATAGTCATTCATACCATATTTTTTAGAAATTAGGCTACTTATATTTTAAAAAGAATTAATTTTTTTCATAGGCGCATTCAAATCACCAGGTTGGAATCCGTGGAAAAAAGAAAAACTTCCTCCCATAGAACTTCACGCTAATGAATACCTAGCTTATGATGCAGAAAAGAAAATTCGCATTTTCAAGTTATACACAGGCGAAGCACATCGTGTAGTACTAGATCTAGAGAAAAAGAGAGTCATTGCAGTAGTCGTAAAAGATCATCCGCAGCCAATAATGATTCATATCAACAAGGAATGGAAAGTGGCTGAATTGTTAATAATCGACGACAAAGCAATCATGCCTATTTTCCCAGACCAGGATAAAAATCCACTTGATCAGTTGCACGGAAAAAAGTGGAGGAGATATACTCGTCATTCCATAGTACACGGAAAATACAAACGGGGCTCACCGTACGAACCGGGCACACTGGGCCATATTTTGTATCCTCGAATTTAAACGGTTTTCAATAAATATTTTCCAACTGTAACTGCTCAAAACTGCAGAACTTCGAATTTTACATTGTGAACATTGGAAAGTTTTAAACTTTGATAATTTTCAGCAAAAAAAAAGTGTGTAAAATATTCTCGTGATGCAGTACACAAACCAGGCACACCGAGCACACTGGGCTTAACGAGTTCACCGCGGTTACCTCTATGTCATGCTGGCTCCAGATTATTATTATATTTTGATGACATGTTATGTAGAAAAACAAAAAATAAAGCAGGGAAACAATTTGCAAACAATAGTTCAGGCTGTCTACTAATTTTTCCTCACAAAATTCCCGGCCGCAAATTCTACAGATTATTAATGACCCTCAAAGGCCTTGGCAGCCTTTTGGCTTGTCTTCTAGTGATGAATCTCTAAGGTTCATTCCCAAGCAAATAATCTTCTCTCAAGACATCAAATTTTGTCTCTAAGTCGAAAATATCAAAAAAAATATTATTATCAACACATCAAAAATGGTCTGGTTCCATCTCACGAGCCAGACATACAGAATAACTTTAAACTGTCTTGGATTAGTCTTGACCCAAGACAAAATCGAGACCAACTATTTTTACCCGGGAGACTATACGACATATCATGTTGCAATACGAGCTGCAGGTCAATGCGACTGAAACTTCCTGCAACCAGGTGCAACAACTTAATTTTTAACTTTTTTCCAAACGAAAATTTCATATTCTAAAATATATAAATACCTGATCAATCTTCGAAATATTGTCCATTGTTTTCGACGACCTTGCGCCACCACGGATGCCATCGCGAGACAAACTTGGAATCTTCGAGCCGATAAAACCATCGACGAATTTTCGAACATCATCCAGAGTTTGAAATCGCTTACCTACCAAAGCGTATTGCATTAACTGGAATGGGTGATGATAGGATGAGGTTAAGTCTACTGAATATTCCGCGTGCTGGAGAACATCACAGCCCAAGTTTGGCATGGTTTTCTAAGTCGGGAGAGCAACATGGGGTCGAGCGTTGTCATGGAGCAGCATAATTTTTCGGCTTCTTTTTTTTACTTCTTCTTGTTTACATCTCCGAAAACGCCTTTTTTGTTCCGAGCCTCAAATTCTTTTCAAGTGGTAAGCGTCATAACCCCTTTTTACATATTACGAAGCCGCAAGATCAAAGCAATGCTAAGAAGCCGAACCACTCACAGGAAGCTCGGGTTTTTCAACATCAGTAAATTACTTTCTCGTACAGGCTTTCACTGATGTCCCCATTGGGGTCGCACTAACTTTATCTTCAATTTTAATCGGCTCAATCAATTTATCTCATGATAACAATGATCTTTTCTTGAAAAATACTTGGTCAGGATGATGGAAGTTTGGTTGTAGAACTGCTTTTTAAAATATCGCGTTGGATGTCAGTGGAATCTAAGCAGATAGTCCCACGAAGACTGAACGGTTCATTGAAAAAAGTTGAAAATAAATCTAAATTCTTAATACAAGAATATTTAGATTTGAATCATTTATCACTAATGAAATAAACCCAAGATTCTGAAGATTTTTACTCGCATCATTTAATGCACCAACAAAAAGCGCGGCGGAAATTTGTTTTCGGGAACCTCAGAGCCATATATGATAATTCTAATTTCACTGCTATCAATGATTTGCTGGTGATGTGTTTCCTTCAAAGAGATAAGGTATTTCACGTTCGATGTTTCTTGAAATTCTCTAATGATCGCCTGTTTCGAAAATAGGGTTAGTGCTTAAAATTTTAGCGTCTTATTGGCGTTCAAGATGCTCTAACGTATTTCTTATTGCAGATTTTTCTTTCTCTAGATACTATTCGTGATGCCTTTTCAACATGTGAAGCATTTCCTTGTAGCCAATTTTGAAGGTAAGTTTTCTTCTTGCCGAAGTTCATCCCAAATGGGGTTGTTCATTTGTGGGATTAGGGTTGTGAACTTGGGGTTGTGTTAGCATTTTTGGGCTTGAGTTTGTGACTTTGGGGTTTGTGGGCTTGGGTTTGTGGACTTAGGGTTTGAAGTATGTGGCTTTTATGTTTGTAGTTTAGAAGTATGCGGCCTTTGTGTTTGCAGTCGAGAAGTATGTGGCTGTAAGGTTAGTATATTTTCGAGAGAGATGTACTGAGTGCGGGAAAGAGAGAAAAGTCAGAGGGAGGAATGAGGAGAAAAAGTGGTGAGAAAGTCTTTGCATTTGCATTTAGCAACCTTATAATTATGAGATTCACCCAGTCAGGTAGATTGAGCGATCTCGTAAATGTATTGTGTACATTGTCCCATAGTTTCTTCAGGTTGTCCTAGATTTGAAATCTAAGCGACCTTGAGCTTCATCTGATAGAGTTAAACCGACCGCGGGTTAGGATTCAGCGACCACAACCGTATACCATTTATCGGGTGAACTTTCATGAATTATTAGATCCAAACGCAAAAATTTAATTGACGTACTTTCCTAGCTGTCGCAAAACCAAAGAACAAAACAAACAAATCTTCGATGGTTCTAACATTCTTGATAGTTGAATTGAAGAAGAAATTTCGATGGATGAAGGCAAATGAGTCAAAAACTCATATTTGTTTGTTAAAGTGTGCGGCGTTTCGTCGGCATTGGTTCGCCAACCTCATCATGCTAATTTATTAAAATAAAGAAACACCACATAAATAACACATATTTTTACAGGCACATGGTATAATTTAAAAACAAATTTTAAAAATAACCGTTGACATTCACTGGTTGAAACATAAATTTTAACGCGTCTAATTTAAATTAAATATGAAGGACCCATTTCTGGTGGACTGAAATAACAGTCTTAAGTCAACTGAAGAAACAAAACCTTCTGTCGTTATCATATACACGTAATCATACACATATTCATGGATAATACACATTGAATTTTATCTTCTCGAGAGTTAAACACCCAAATTTAATTTCTGTCATAATAGAAAATACATTTTGCTAAGAGAATGAATATCTTCTTTTTTATTAATATTATTTGAACTGCTGTTAATATGGATCATGTCTGAAATCATTCTTTTTTTATAGTTCGGTTCTCAATCTATAATTTTCACATTGTCTCAATGAAACGTGTGACCAAAATTATGTTGATGTTTATAAAAAACCAACTCTGCTTTTTTCCTATTGATATGTTCATTAATCCGAGTTCTGAAAGATCTTTTTTTTCACCGACATAAGATGCAGGACATTGTTTACAAGAAAATTTATAAGCGAAATTCGTTTCATCCCATTTTCAGAATTATCTTTCCCTAATTTTATTACAGAAGTTGAACATGAATGTAGTCATCTGATTTCTCAAACAATTGCTAGAATTTTCTTCTCTGTAGTGGCGTAGTTTAGCTTTGGTGCGTTTAACGGTCTTGAAATATAACAAACTGGATGCCCTTTTTGGAATAAAACTCTCCCCAAGGCTACACTTCTAGCATCGGTGGTCAATGTTATGTTTCATTCAGTGTGCAGGCTCGTGTGCCGGAACATGTGCAGGCTCCTTCGAGGATCCTTTACAGGAATTTGCAGCTGAAGTGACATCTGGAACCGATTAATAGGGGAAAACAGCTTATCTTGATTGGTAGGACTTTCCATCAAAACCCCGTTTGAAGAAATTTATGGCGTGATTCTTGATGACGCATTAAAAACTACACTCAATTTCGTAGCACTACTGGATTCTTTAATAACCGCATGATGCGAGTAAAAACCTTCAGAATCTGGAGTTGATTTTACCAGTCAGTGAAATATTTTTTGCAAATTTTTTTCACAGTATCTTTTGTTTTTCTCCATAGCGTTCCATTTACATATAATAATAATCTGCAGTCATCATGACATAGAAGCATGTTCTAAGGACGTCCTAAAGATGCCCCGATGAGCCTGGTGAGTGCCGTGAGTCAAGTGAGCCAACTGAGCTAGTTGTGCTCAATGAGCGCCATGAGCCAGATCGAACCGTATGGGGTATTACGGCCTTACGAAAGTATTGTTTCCAAAAATCATCCGTTACTACGATATCTCGAATCGGATAATGATTCGCGCTTACTTCTACAGCTTCCTTGGCCACGTTGTCATTTAGGAGCACATCAACTTTTCGATATGTCCGGTCATTCTCAATCACGAATGAACAAGCCTTTCCGAAGAACACTACTCCAATGAGTCTTTGTTCATGGTGATCTATAATTACTTCATGTGTGATGCCTGATTCTAACTGGAAATAATTGAGGCTTTTGTCTTCACCAATAAATTGAAAACTTGTAACTTCAAGAATTATTGGAGGAGGCTCGACAGGTGGTGGTGGTGGTGGTGTAGTTTTCTTTTTCCAGATCCTCCAATTTGGTGCTGTAAAAAGGAAGTATTGTATATATTTTGGAATGGGTATGATTTACATGTTGCTAAAGGTCGCGTGACAGGACATACGCCTATGATGAAACAAACAAAAAATAGGGAAACGAAGCGTAGAAAAGTTGATGATGATGGGAGTAGTGGTCATCATGACAGCGAAGACAATATTTGTAGTGACGATACCATTATTGCTTCCAAAAGTCTCAGTGAATTAGTTGATAAGGGTTTAAAAGTTGCAATGCCTGAAGATTTGAAGTGAGTGTAATCACTTGAATTCTATTTATACATATTTGTTTTGAAAATTTTATGTTTTTCAATGTTGGGGGGTGTTGCAACGTATAGTTACGAGGTCGCGACTGCTAAGGTAGTCGGAAAAATCGAGTTCAATTAAAACAATGTATTACATGCCATTTGAATAAACACTGGTTCACCTAGATACGTATTTTTCACTTGCAAGGAAGTATTGCGAAGCGAACGGTTAGCAGTTAAGGTCCGTTTATTATCATTTGCCTGGTTGGCTCGACCATTGGTTCCCAAGTGTGGCCCCACCATGGGTTATAAGGTTGGCCGGACGTTTCTTGCCAATGTAGTACCAACCTTCGAAAGTCAAAATCGGTCCTACATTTTTGTCCAAGGTTGGGCCGGCATCATCTAGATACATAACTCATATGTGGAACCAAATGAGGGATAGATTTTTTAGGACAACAAAATCCTTCCGGATCACATAGTCCGGTCTTTGGGTACAAATTTGGTCGGCCTGTGTAATAATAACGATAAGGCATATATAATAATAATTAGAGAGCCTCGGTGGCTTAGGTGGTTAGGTCCGTGGACTTCACGTTATAAAGTCCGGGGTTCAGTTCATGAGCCGGTATTTCTGAAAATTTTTCTGTGTAATATTACAGATGTGCTGATGATTCGGATCTCACCTTAAAATGGAAGATCCCGATCATACACTTTGCTGCAAGCCAAGCTGTGACTGATGGAGTAAAAACGAGGCTTTGCTCAATATGTCAAAATAGATCCACAGCTCTTATCAGATCATTTGGTTGCATAACAAAAATGCATCCATGGCTGATGATAGATACTGGGAAAGCCCGTGGAGACTATTCAAAAATCCAAGACAAAAAATGCCTTAGACGTATTATGCTGCAGCCATCTTAAGCATGAGACATGAATGAGCTTAGTGCTGCATTGTGCCTTTGGATGAACGTCATTTGCGTATGATTTAAGCAACTAGATAGTATGTGTCCTGGATGCTCAGGGGTATGCAGGGCGCGCTCTGCAGCTATCATCAGGAATGTCTTGGTATAAAATGTAGCGAAGGTATGCTAAAGTAAGAATAATACCGTCTTGACACCCTAAAATGGAAGCCTTCGTCCACGTCCTCAACATGAGTCATTTGAGGAAAGCAAGCGTTAGCTTGTACGACATCGACTGATCCTTCACATTTCTGTGGAAGATGTCGTACATTCGCATCTCGTGAAGCTGTTTGCGGAAGTTTTTCTCCTGTCCTTTCTGGATACATACCTTCTGGAGTGAGTACATCAGATGAATTAGGTTTGATGCATTTTGCTCACTCCTGATACTGAAGTGCAGGCCAAGTGTTTCAGCAGCCTCGTCCACTGCTTTGAACAGAAACGCTTCTTAGCCCACTTCTTCGTGTTTCCTATTTTAAGAGAAGAGACTTCTCCATTTGTGACTATATGTGCTGTACTAAGAATAATCCGGTCGTGAAGACATTTAGGATTCAATATTCGCCGACAGAACGGAGGACCAAACCTTTCGGCTAAGACGTATGCATCTGCATCGGAGAGCATACCTTAAAGATATTACATCCTGAATGGGGCTCTGTGGGACACCTAGGTATGCGTAGGTGTCTCTAACGCCAAGGTGGCGTCCAGCACTTTTGTCATGAGCTTAGGGTCTTCGGGGATGACATTAAGTCCCTAGAGCTAGATCAAGGTACTCATTATTCCTAACATA
Source organism: Andricus quercusramuli (assembly GCA_932178445.1). NCBI lineage: Eukaryota > Metazoa > Arthropoda > Insecta > Hymenoptera > Cynipidae > Andricus > Andricus quercusramuli. The sequence goes on from CAKNXH010062576.1 coordinate 68,296, forward strand.
ACCAGTCAGAAAAGGGAGTTGGAAGTTGGGAGAGGGTTTGACCAACATTTTCTCTATAAACAGTCGCAGGTGTGCCTTCATCCCACGAAACGACAGAATGGGTAAGGTGTTTAACTAAAATTGTTTTTGTGAGCCCTTGGTTATTCTGTTAACTTTTTTGATTGGTCACTCTGCTTCTGTAACTTTGTCCTTATGTTTATATGTACAGTCCAAAAAAGACAATTTTTTTTCTTTTTGGGCAGGAGAAATCTTTGTTATCAAATATAATCTTTTCGTTTCTGTTAAGAATAACGATTGGCGAAATAAGTTGCACTTGCACTTCTATGATATCTTGCATCGTTTGAGAGCATGATGTGAAAATTATTTTTTCAGGAAAGAAAAAGAGGCTGCCGTCCAATATAATTTGCAGACCGCATAAAAATCACAGGATTTACTCCTTCTAAAAAGCCAAACTCAAATCAAAATTAGCAAAAAACTAAGTTTGGTGGTTCTGTGAAAACTGAACTCACATACACCTTTTGTAATTTTTCGACACATTTTGAGAGTAGATGGTAAATTGTGCAGAGAGGCGGAAGTAAAATCGGAATATATTAGGTCCAAATTATGGAAGATGAGAAAAATATATTTTTTGCGTTAAAACTCAAATACTCATAACTTTGTGACAATTTTTCTTTAACTTGAAAATTATTAGCCTATAAGTGAAGAATTAGTAATTAGTGATTTTAAATTCTTTAATTTTGAAGACTTGAAATTAAAAAATTCCTGAATTTTGAAGATGTATGAATAAGAATTCGCAAAATGTGATGATTTTGGAAATCAAAAGTTAAGTTTTTAATCCTCCATATTGCAAATTAAAACTTTTCAATGTTAACGATTTAAAATTCAAAGTTTTGCAATTTAGAAAAGTTACAATTGAAAACTGTTGAATTTTAAATATAAAAGTTATTCAATTTTTGCATTTTAGGAATGAAGTAGTTCTCTTTTCTTTAGCCAGATTCGAAGCCGGAAATATACTTAAGATTCATGACGTGATTATGAAAACTTTTTTATTTCCTGTTATTGAAATAAATAAAAAAATAATTTTGTTTTTCCTCAAAAATTTAATCGTGAGTAGAAAATAAAAACGTAAGCTACACGTTCAATTATTTTTTGCTGTCTCACGCAATTTTGGAATTGAATCCGAATCTATGTTTACGTTTTTTTTTTTCGTTCTTTGATATTTTTTGTTCAATTTACGTAAAATTAAATAAGTATACAAATGAAGTTTCCAGAGAATATTTCTGATTCAGGTGAAATGTTTAACTTTTTTTTTCTTCGTGACATTAAGAAAGTGCTTTAAGAAAATTTTGCAAGTAAATTTCAACGAATTCAGGAGAAATTTATAAGACATCGGAAAAGTCCATTTGAATGAGTTGGAAAATTTACCAAAAATCCCTTGCTTTCAGTCAAATTGGGGTGCATTCAGAGGAATTTAAGAGAAATGGTTCAAAAAATTAGGGGAATTTCAAAAAAATTTGATGAAATGCCAAGAATTCAAGGATAGTTCATTTTAATTGAAAATTCTTTTGGAATCTTCTAAAATTCTCTTAAATATTTCAAATCCTCTAACACATATTAAAATCACTTTTAATTATTTAAATTATAACAAAAATTCCAGAAATCTTGAGAAATATCCTAAAATCTTCCAAAATCGTCAAAATCTTCAATAATATTTTTATATATGTGAAAATCTTTGAAATTCTGCGCAATCCCTGATTTCTTAAGAATAAAATATTTAAAAGTTATTAAAATATTAGAAAATCCCTTGAAATTACGTGAAATCAGATTATATTTTCTGAAATCCTGGAAAATTTTATTGAAATACCTTCACGGCTTTAAAAATCCCTTAAAACCATTGAAATCCTCGAAAATCTTATAAAATTACACTAAGACTTCGAAATTTCAATAAAATTATCAAAATTTTTGAAAATGCCTTGGAATCTATGAAAATACCCTTGAATATTTACAAAACTTCAAAATCCCTTCACCAAATTGACATTCAATGAAATCTTTAAAAGCCTTTGAAATCCCTTCATATTACTGACATCTATTGAAAATGCCTTCAAATCTTCTGAATTAGCCTTAAATGTTTGAAATCCTTAAAAAAAATCCCTTGAAATTTTTCAAAACGCCCGAAAATATTCCAACTTCTTTCTAATCTTTGGACATCCCTTGCTATTTTTCAAAGCTGTTGCAAATTCCTTGGAATGACAAAAAATACCAAAAAATATTTGAAATCCTTTTGAAATCCCTCAAAACTTTGTAATGCTCCTGAAAATTTCTCGGAATTTTAATGGTTACTCTAAGACATTTTAAACCCTTCAAAATCTTTTTAAATCCATGGAATTTCGAAAAAAATCCGCATAAAGTCGCATAAATAAATTACCTAAGGTAGTTCTAACCAGAATCTGGAACCAGTAGAGGCTCACACTGATTTCAGATTATAGATAAAACAACATTGAGTAATTTTATCTATCAGGTCAGCTTAGAAACCTTGAACCTTAAATGAAGCAATAATTAACTCCCGGAAGAAAAGTTGTAAATGTTCAACTGGAAAAGATAAATTTTTAACCAAAAAAAGAGCAGTCGAATTTCTAGTTTAAAAATAATTCCGACATTTCGTTTTATCTGATTGAATTTTCAGAAACACAGAGTTTTTATTTGTAAATTGTCAAAATTAGAAACTCTTGAATTTTCAAGATTTACTATTTAAACTTCGTTTGCAGAATTACAATTAAGAATTCTTCAATTTTGATGATTTGCAATTTTAAATTATTATTGAGATTGATTAGATGCCAAATCTTCCAAGCTGAAGAAACTTCGAGTGTAAAGCATCAAAATTACAAAATTTTCAATTGCCAAACTTTATACTTGTATAAATTTCAATTATGGACCGTAAAAATTAAAAAAAATTTCGTTTGAACAACCTACAAATGGTATTGAATTTCGAACTTTATATTAATTACATTATGCTTACCAACAGAATCATGTATAACTGATAAGAAGAAACAGAGAATAGCAGCCCGACTCCACATTTTCGTCAAATAAATAAAATCTAGTTAAGAAGAAATTTCATAACAAGAATCTTTAAAAATTTGAACTGAATGTTTATTACACTGAAATTTTTATCTGCATCTTGGCTTATCCCACAGCGTCTCACTCTCTGCCCCTTGGAACCCTCGTCATGAACTGCGGCTGATTAAAATTATAGGAAGTCCGTATAAGAGGTACTGTTGTTTCAAGGTTCCAGTTTATTTCACAATCTGTTTTATCATCAGTGAAGGCGAAAAGATGCTTGAGATATATGTAATTGTCCCTGAAAAATTTAATCTTTAGTAGACAAGAAACACGCGCCTGATAATTTTTTGCTGTCTCGCGACTTTTTTTAATTATACCACACTAAGAACTTGAGATTTTGACAGTCTCGGGCGTGGCCCAAAAATCTAGTCTTGACACACACACCAAAAACTTGTGTCAAATTTTGGCAGCAATTTTGATCTAGGATTTCAAACTAATATGATTCGCTTGAGAGGATCAATAAAAATTAGGGAGCACAACTTCAGGGCTTACTAGCATCAGTATGCAAAACAGAATGACAAGAGTCGGGTTCCGAAAGTAAATCGCGAAAGAAACCTGTTTTTATAAATGTTAATCTGAACACAGAGTTTCATTTAGAGTTGAGAAATAATGATTAAAATAATCAAAAAGTGATTTATGGCTTTATCAATATTACAGGTGTTTGAAAAACCTCTTTATCGGGGAAGCTGTTTTCTTAACTGAAACTTAAAACAAGCTGATTGGTTTTTGAAGGTCCCGTCATTCGAAGAAGTAAAACTGGTAGACCAGGTGTTGAGAATTCATCTTCCTCGAGGTAGTTGTATTGATAACTGAAATGTAAGACACCCTGATCGGATTTCAAAGGTGTTCTTATTCTGAAAGTGAAACCGGTAGTCTAGGTGTTCAAAACAAATATTCCTCGGAGAATTTGTGTTCTTAACTGAAATTCATAACACACTTGTCCAATTTTTCAGGTCTTGCCATTCTAAGAAGTAAACCTACCAGTATAGGTGCTGAGCGTATACATATTTCTTTACGCTTCCCCTGCTAAAGGTGTTCGCACAAGAAAATTCCTTGCAGTGCGCTGGAGACGTCTCACGGACGTGCCATCCGCGCGCGAACTCATAGCGCCAACCAATCACGTGCAACCTGTCGCGCTGCTGCGGTCCAAGCGGTGACGTACACCAGTATGTTGCTACTCACACTAGTTCGCAACCCACTTGGTACGTGCTGCCACGGACCGTACCAGCACGGCAGGTTGCACGCGATTGGTTGGCGTTATGTGTCGTGCGCGAACGGCACGTCCGTGAGACGTCTCCAGCGCACTACAACGGATTTTCATGTGCGAACACCTTAACGCCAACCAATCGCGTGCAACCTTCCGGGCTGCTACGGTTTGTGGCAGCACTTACTCAAGTGCGTTCCGAACTACTGTAAGTAGCGACATGCCTGTGTGCGGCACCGCTCGGACTGCAGCAGCACGACAGGTTGCACGCGATTGGTTGGCCTCATGAGTCGTGCGCGGACGGCTCGTCCGCGAGACGTCTCCAGCGCAATGCAACGGATTTTATTGAGAGAACACCTTAAGGTGTCTTCTACCAAAGATATTATAAACGTAGATGCGGTACAGGGTGTTGGAGTGGGGAAACCATATATATAGGACATCACATTTTCTGCCATATCGAGGTGCTGCCCTTACCGTACTACGAAGTCGAGCGCTTGTTTTCTCGTTCATAGTGAAATATGACGGTAAAGCAGTTAAAAGTTTTTTTAAGGTTATAAAAGATTGACATGTCTCTCTTTCTCTTCATGAACACCGCACTTCGGAATATAATAATAAATATCGCAATGTCTAGGTACACCGAAAATGCATCATTATTTGGAAAAAATAATTGAAAATTAATAATGACAAAAGCACTGATATGATGGTAATAAATAAACTTATTTGTGAGAGTAATACTCTCAAAAAGATATTCATGTTTATATTGGTACTATAATTTCTAATACGTTCATGTTTTTCTATCAATGACATATGTATATGATTTTTTAAATTATAATTTTTTGTACTTTGAAGTTTATGTTTTATTACTGCACTGAACACCGAATTAAAAAAATGAAATATTTCTGCGAAAGAAAAAACTTTTCTAATGTTTAATATATTTAAAAATTATTGTTTACATTTAAAAGAACAATCATTGAAAAAAATATATTTCTAGCTAACAAATTTTGGATTCAAAATGTACATAGTACCTGTATATATTTTTTTAATTACAAAAAATGTTCTCCAAAAATGGTTGATCTTAAAAAAATTAAAACGAAATTCCGAGATAAATCAGTGCTGATTTGAATCCTGCAATGTTTGTTTGCAAAATTTTATTAGGTTCGAAAAAAATTTAGGGAGAATATCTTTAATGATTTTTTGTTTCGAAAAAGTAAGTTGAAAAATATTTCAAAACATTTCAAAAGATTTACAAAATTGGAAAAAAATCTGGAATCTTTTGAGGCAACCTGTTTTGCAGGATTTTACAACAAGTTTAGGAAATATGGGAATCATTTCAAAATATATTTAAAAGTTCCGAAAAAATGTCAAAAATAATTTGAAAAGATTTCAAATGATTTAAAAGAAAATGGATACTTTTGATGATTTCGAAATTAAATTTTGACTTTTGAAAAATTACATAATTTCAAGAAAAGGTATAAAAATATGAAACGACTAAAAAAATTCCGAAAGGGATGACTGAAAAGTCCCGAAAAATGAGATTTCCGACAATATTAAATTGCCGAATGAAAAATTTTCGAATAATAAAATTTCCGAAATTATAATATTGTCGAACAGCTTATAATATTACCGATTTGTAAAATTTCCGACAGAAAATATCTAAAGTAAAAAAATCCTGAATTATAGAATTCCTGAATTAAATCATGAAAAAAATTTTTTTTTAAATTTTTTTCTAAATAAATATTATTTACTTATCAAAAATATAATAATCAAATGTTTTTATTAAAGAAAATTTGAAATATTTAAATATTCTGGAATTATTGCCTTAATTCACAAGAACAATAATTGTTCAACGATTGTATCGCAAAATAATATGAAAAACACGTGAGCTTCGAAAGAAAAAAAAATTCTTCCTACATTATCTTCGAACCTAATAACATTTTTCAAACAAACTTCGCAGGATTCAATTTAGCACCGATTTATATGGAAACTTATTTTATTTGTTATTTGTTTTTTAATTAAAAATTTGATTTTTGAAAACGTTGTTCGTATTTTTTTTTTAAAAACTATGAAATTTTCCAACAAAATTTTAATCTATTTTTTTAATTATTATTATTTTAAATTTAAGCAAGAATTTTTAAACTTGAAACATTAAAAACGTTTCTTTGATCAAAGTATTTGATGACTGTATCTTCAGTGAATAAATAATATATAATAAATCTACAATTTTTTAAACTATTTAAATTCATGAATTTTCTAGTTTTGATTTTTTACAATTCGGCAATTTTCTGCCAGGAATTTTATTATTCGTGAATTTTTCAATTCGGAAGTTTTATATTTCGGCACTTTCATTATTTCGGGAATTTTATTATTTGGGAATTTTGCAATTCGGGAATTTTACAGTGTCGGGAATTTTATGTTTCGGGACTTTTTGATCGCTTCGGAAAATTCTCGACAATTCTAATATTACCGAATTTGAAAATTCCCGACAGAAAATTTCTGAATTATATAAGATCCTGTTATAGGGAAATTTTACGCTTAAATTACTTTACAACTGTGTTTAATAAAAACGAGCTTGCTTTTACCTACTTGAGTGAATCATTAAAATCGGTGATAGAGACCTTGAAAGATGGAACTAGACAGGCCCATCGGATTGTTTTGATCCCTGAACGACGCGCCAGGTAGATAGCTGTTCCGCCGGGATTTTCCCCGGGGACAAAAAAAAGTCGCTAGACACGTGCGCCCGGCACGTCAACAGGCCGGTAGGCACGTGCTAGCAAAACGTAAACGGGCTGTTCCTCACGTACGCCAGCCTCGCTATTCGCTGTCCTCCTCTAACCTGTGCGCGTTAGCACAGAGGGTCTCAATGTGAACGCTTCCCATGGCCTATGATATATTTTTCTTTTAGGATTTTAATTATTTTATCGACTTCGCTAGGTTGTATTTGATAGAAAATATAAATGAGAAATAAGGAATAATACATGTTATAGTCCCGCTCTACGAATTTAAGATCTAATGTAGTTAGAAGAATTTCGCTTTCAGACAATTGAAATTTGGATTAGGAGAAAAATTTTGATTATTTTTAAGTTTATAAATTTCATTTGGAAGCTTTTTTAATATTAAATTAAAAATGTGAAATATTGTTGTAAACAGCGAAAGGCGCGCGAGATCGACGGCAGGCAGCACGCAGTACGATGTCCCCACCGCTCCGTTGCGACTCCAGTTTCGAGCGTCTCGGCCAATCAGCGGGCCAGCTGCCGTTCCCTGCCTCTCTCTAGCTCGCGCCCCTCTCGCGCATATAAGCCGGTGCACGAGCGATTCTCGTCACTTGGCGACTTGCAACCTCTCAGTTGGGCAATACGGTCTCTCTCTCTCTGAAGTTCCGTATCCAACTGAATACGAGACCTTGTTTTTCTTCCACATCATCTCTCCACCGCCCTCTTCTCTCACTTTCTCTTTGGTTGATTTGTCTGCCTTCGTGGCCCCTATCCCGCTCTCTTCTCTCACTAAATCTTTGGTTGATTGGTCTGCCTTCGTGGCCCCAATCCCGCTCTCTATTCTCTCTCGCTTTTCTTGGCTCATCTCTGCCTAGCAGAAAACGCCATCCTTCCCGTCCCCATGAAGGTACACGGGGTCGCTGATTCCAGGCGATCAACGGCCTTCCTCGCCTTCCCTCTCATCCCGCTCCTCAACCACCCACACCTCCGGCTCCTCAACCTTCCTCTCATCAGCGACACCCGATCCTACTCACCACCTCCATCAGGACCCTCTCCCCACACTCCCGGATAAAATTTATCCGCATCCCATCCGCTCCTTCTTCCTCTTCGTCGTCGGCCGCCTAGATTTCTCCAAGCGTTACGACGACCTAGAGTCTTTGCGCCCTCGGGCCATTCCCAGTACCCCCAAGAAGGACGACTCTCCCTTCGACTTCTTGGTCCCCGTGACCACTAAGGGACCTTTGCCACCCACTCCTGGCAAATGGTTCCACCATACCACCCCTGCTCCTTCCTCTTCCTCTAAACCCGCTCCTGCTTCCACCGACTCCTCCGACGACGTGTTAATCCTACACACGGACGAATTCCTCCTCTCCCCTCACTCTCCTCCTGCCAAGCGGCAGAAGATGTCCTCCTCCTCGCCGCTATCTCTTTCTCTAATTCCTTCTCTCTTTTGATCTCTTTTGAAGGATCAGGCTGCCTCTACCCAGCAGTCGACAGGCAAAGAAGAAGTCGATGGCCAACTTGGACGAATTCCTGGCACGGAACAACCGACATTTCCCCACGCACGGGGCACCCACATTCCAGTTCTGTCCAGAAGACGCCCGACCAGCGCCCCAGTAGCGCCTCACCAGCTCCTGACCAGAGCCCCATTTGCGCCTGACCGGTCTCACAATCGTCGCGACTCGGCTAACTAGACAATCCTCAACACCACCATATCCACACCTGTGATTAAGTCGGTAACCCCAACAAACCGGCTTACATCAATCCGAACTAGAAAATTCCCCAATTTAAACAATAAAAAATGGTTTGTTAACAAATATTTTTTAAATAAAATAATCAAATATTTATACCAAATAAAAAACTTATTTAACGTTTAAACTTTAAAGTTTTCAAAATTATTGTTTGAATTTAAAATAACAATAATTGAAAAAAGATATTTCTTGATAAAGAATTTTGTACACCTTGAATTGGTGAAACAGGCAATTTTAAATAGATGGGGCGATATAAAAAACATACTCAAGTAAGTCAGAAAGATTTTGTTGAGGGAAACTTTTTATTACGAACTTAACTTATTTGGAGGTCTTTGCTTTCGAAAAGCTAGATTTTTTTTGCCCTTTTACTTTCGGTATGTTGATGACACCTTAATATGTATTCATCTAGCAAAGTTGCAGGCAGTTCTTGACGATTTTAACAGTTTTCATCCAAAACTTCATTCCATCCATGAAATAGAGAAAAGTAATAGAATAATTTTTTTGGAAATAGAAGTAACTAAAGGTGAGGATAGTAATATTATTACCAATTGGTATAGTAAAGGTACATATTCAGGTAAAATGTTCAATTTCTTTTCAGCTCATCCTTTTCAAAACAAAATTGCAGTAATTAATAACTCAGTTGACAGAGTTCTAGATTTGTCCAATGTTTCATTTCACAAAACGAACTTTGATATCGTTGGAAAATCCTTTTTTTAATACTTACCCTCAGAAGTTAATTGAGGAACACATGCCAATGAGAATTCAACAAATCAAAAACAAACAAAATCACATTTCATCTACTAGCACCCTCCGGTGGAGGACACTTCTGGTTTCCTCCAGGAGGGAGGAGACTTCTGAAGGCCTCTATAGTACTTAGCTTCATACCTAACTCACTGTAGAGATTTGCAGAGTTCTGACTTATTACAATACCTAGAGATTTGAAGACACTATATTTATTGCTGAATAAGAATACCTATAGATTTGAAGACACCATATTTCTCACTGCAGTCATGCTCAGCTCATTCTGAAAAGCTGTGAAAAGTGGAAACATCTCCTTCAGTCCTTCCCGCTTGTTTCTCCATTCAGGTATAATTTTCTGATTCGTTCAGTTACGCTTTTGAAAATATTCACTCAGTGGTAACGTTGACGTGATCGAGTTAGCTTGTACCGTATTTGACTTTAGTTCAGTTTGACTAGCAAATCATGGGTGATAAACGTGGCTTCGTGTTGAAACGTAATGCTATGTTTAATTTCAAATTGTGCATTGTATGCGAATCTCAGCCCCACATTCATACTTCTTCAATAAGTTCGGGCTGAGAGGAAATACAACTCGCGGCAGATCAAAGAAAATATTATGTGTTTAAGCGTCCTCAGACTTTAGATTAAGAAAATCCAAGTGTAGAGTTTTTATACCATATCACAAATGTGTGTTATAAGTCATATACGCACAAAAATGTGATAAATGAAGTGGCAGTGAAACGAAGACGAATTGAAAACGACGAATCAGCAGATGGAGCAGCAGATCAAATGCCAAATGAAGCGAAAGATGAATCTAGTAATCCTATCGAGGAAAATTGCTGTGAAAGTTTGAATGAATCGCAAGTTAGTAATGAGATGAATGAGTCAGACTTGCAAAATTATAGAGATGGATGTTGCGTTATTCGCAACTGCTTAAGGAAGGATGATGTTCTTGGAATGTCTGCATTTTCATTACTTGTAGAAAAATTACGAATTAATATCGAAGCAGGCGAAGCATTTCCATTGGCTGATATTACAAAAATACATAGTGAACGAAACTCAAAAACACCGTGATATTTCAACGACTACTGAAATGGTTGAAAAAGTTTCAGAACGTATATTTCAAGATGATATTAGACTTTCAATACCGAAAAACGCTAATGAGCCAACAATATTTTTTCATTCAGGTTTGCCGACAGAAAATGTCCTTGAAATATTACGGTCAAAAAATGTAATGAAAGATTGTGCGGAAATTCTTTGGCAAAATTAATTAAAAATTGATTTTGGATTAGTAGATTTCTGTGATGTGCAGGAGTGAGAAACATCCGCAAAGAATATGAATATTCCAACGGAGTTAATCACTTTTTTTCAACTGCTTTCAATTTTGATGAAAGTGCCTTCTTCCATTCATTAGAAGAAGATTCTGACAATGCAAATGAAGATGAATGTCAAAATAGTAGCACCTCAGAATTACAAGAGTCCCTATTATTTTCTTCGAGGCTTCGCACCAAGGAAAAAAAAGCAAGCAAGTGACAGGTGATCATTTTTTTGGTTGCCTCTATCTACACCTAGCGGGCTGGCCTCTTAGCGCTGGTCTCCGGGTGATAGATTAAATCCCTCACGATACGCACTGTCAACCCCGCCCCCACAAGCTCACATAGCCAAAGTAGATTACACAAACTTGCATTCTGATGTACAATTGGAATTACATCTGTCTGAACTTGAAAATCGACCTTGCGGAAATAATGGCAAAAAAATGAAAATCATCCTTACCATCCGATTTTGACCCTAGCGTAAATACGACAGCAGCAGTGGATAATTCTGACCATGAAGATACAACTGCCTCAGGATTGAATGACATACGTGATACGGTCGTTATTCTTTTTCAACCGAAACTTTCCAATCAAACACGTAAGCCGAATGTTTCAGAAGTTAGCCTCCGTCATAGAAATAGGACGTTCGATGTTGTCTCAGAGTTTCAGTCTCTGAGAGAATTTGAAGAGCCTTCTAAAAACATTGAGTAACCATCTGATTATCCGATTCCTCCAAATGTAGCTTCCCTTACTAGCGGAGATTATGGTCAAATCTGCGCTAACGATTTTCTTTGGAACTTATGTAGAATGAATCTTTTTGATCCTGCAGCGGTTTCTAAAGTCAAAGAAAGCAAAGAAACTGCCTTCTTTGCTGCCTTCAACTCTTCGTTATTGACTGACAACCGACATCTGAAATGTGTAGGATTTCTTCCTATTTTGCTACATTTGCTTACGCAATATGATACTGTGTATACAGCATTATGTAATTTTAAGGATGTTCTGGATCAACTCGATCTGAAGCATCTCATTATAGGATGCGACGAAGGTGTTTACCGTATTGCCAAACACATTCAGCTTTCATCGGAAAGTGAATTTAAAATATTTATTTTCATTGCCAGGTAGATTTCACATGGCCGGAATTGTTTTCACCTGTATTGGAAAGTATTTGAAGGACAGTGGTCCGGATCATGTGTTCGTTGTAACTGGTGCATTTGGAGTGTGCACAGTTCAACAAGTCTTGAACGGAACTCAATACGCTCGCTTAGTGAAAGTTTTGTATGCTCGGAGAAGTCTTGTTTAGATTACAGTTCGAAGAGTTCTTTTCTAAGGACACAATTGAGAAGTACCACGATCAACTGTCTTGATTGAAGATTCTGCAAGAAAATTAATCAGAAAAAGACTTTATTCCAGGCCAATCAGTTTTTAAACAATTTGAAGAAAATTGTGGCCCACTCTTGCAAGATTTTGATAAATTCATAGCCCTAAGATCAGAAGAGTCCCCTCTGTTTAAATACTGGAACAATGTTCTAATTTTAATAAATTTAGCTTGAAATCTTACTCGCAGTGATCGTGAAGATAATTGGAAGGTGCATTAGGAAACGTTAAGGAAACTTCAACCAATTTTTCATATCATGGACCGCTCTATCTACGCAAGATAGAGTTCAATCTATTTAGAAGACATGATGATGTTAGAAACAACAGCACCCAAAGCACACGCGGAATTAATAAAAGGACAGTTTTTAACTAAATGAACGAAAAAACTTTTCGCATTGATACATCTCGATATGGCTCTTGAAAAAACAACTAATTCATCACAAAAAAGTACTGCAGGTATCATTAGGTCCACCAGAAAAAAGAATTTTGTCGCGTTATGTAATCATGAGTATCGCGAAGTAAAAGCTATGAAAAATTTGCACAGGCAGGTTACTTGTTTGGAGAACGAAAACAACGCATGAAAAGTTCATCATGATGTTCCTGTTCAAAATATTCAGAACTTGGAGCATCAAATAAAAAAATGTTGGAATATATTGAAACTAAAGCTGATCCTTTTATGCCAGAAACGCAACTGTTGCGGAATATCGCCAAAAAAATGAAGGTTGACACAGACTTAGCTACTTTCCTATTGACAATTTCCGAGAAAGGATGTGAACTTTATGCCAGTTTCAGAGAGGAATCATTTCGTAAAAGGACAAAACATATTTCTGCGACCATCACTCGCGTGATTTTATCTTCCCTCAGCTGCCGTAAAAAATCTGCAAACGAGCAAGTGGAGCAGAAAAAGTTCCACGGAAAAAATATTGCTCAACGGATTTTCGATTTAGCGCGCGCGAGAGAGAGAGAGAGAGCATACAGCATTCAACAGCTACTTTCATATGAGTTTCTTGACGAGTCCTCATTATTTTATAACAATGGATTACTAACGAAAGAATGAAAAAGTACTTTAATACCAGAACTAGAAAAAAATGTTGACACCGGATGATACCAACGTTTTTACAAGAGATTATTCAAATATTTGTTCAATTATAAACGTCATGCTGTACTGCAATGAGATGAGATTCACAAATACTATCCCATTAACTTTTTGAAGACAACAACAGTGAAAAAAATCATCACCTTCACGAAATCGACTTCGTCTTTTATTCCTATTTTCCTCCTTCACCAAAAGCTATAGAAATACACCCTAGATGCAAAAACTCTTGGCATACCGGTCCACAAATTTCAAGAAGATGTACCTGTGCCTAAGGAGGATACGTTTTGGTCTTTGAGTAGAAACAGAATTCTTTTACAGACATTACTACGTAGTTATATTTTGCTAAATGCGTGCGATATTTGGGCTGCAACGAAAGCCATAGAAGAGGCTGATGTACGTATTATCGTGCACATCATGCACACAGCAAAAGAAGGATTTCAGCAGGTTTCTTTTTGGGGAGCTTTGGATGAAATTAGGTACCGGTGCTTCAAGCAGATTATCCCCAAATCACATCATAGCTTTGAAAATAGTATAATGTTCATTTGCATCTACAGTTTTTACTGGAAACGGTACCAAGACGAGTGTTCAACGAGCTGAAGAGTATCTGGTCCAACTTCTCACGGAAGATAAGCATAAAAAAATATAAAGATATTTGATGACCTGCGATTCCGGATCTATCGTTTTAAAACGGATAACACGTTATGCGAATTTCTCCTAACAAGTTTATCCATTCGTCTCCACATTTTGAGAGCTTTCTACAATACTTTCATTCAGATCAATTGCTAAAAATTTGTATCCACCAATAGATGAACTTGTTCCTAGTTTCAACTACAAAATGTGCAACCGGAAAAGTTGTCCATGCACATCCGCAAGAATTCCATGTTGCTCACTTTGCTTGTGTTCAAGTACGAACACCTGCCAAAATGTATCCGGAACATAAGTCTGATAATTTTAGCTCATTATACTTCATAGGCGGCCATTACAATTTCAAAAATATTCTACTACTTTTTCTTTCAGATTCCACTTGGTCTTTTTAGGCCTGCAAATGAATTTCTTTTGTTTTCTATTCTCCAGAAGTATACAAATAAAGCTAAAAATTCTTGCATTCCTAGAAATGATTTCGTATTGATGAAGCCTGAATTTTGCGAAATTTGGAAACTCAATCTAACAACATACAATTCACATCGTGATTATATCAAACTTCTCCAAATAATTTAAATGAATGTATCAAACAAAATAAATGCCAAGTGCTTGCTCAAACTGAATTCAATAAATTTTGATTTTTTTCTCAAGTTCTGCTTTGTTTGGAAAGTTACGGAAATTGAAAAAATTTAACTTAATATGAAAGAAGTTTGCAGCAACGATCTTTCTGTCAATATTAATGATTTTCAGACAGATCTGCAGTAAAATAAAGAAATTTGTTTCCTCACCATTATTTTCACCCCATTCTTTTCAATTTTTATATTGTATATATTGCGTCTATATGTATATACTGAGTATACATTACATAATATCCAGCGACTGCTCAAAGTCCAAGAATTAACATTGATTTTAAACTGCAAGCAGCACTTATTTTTGTAACCTACCCATCTTCAATAAATTTTTTTAGATCATCTATAATTTTTGTTCGCTTATGCATTTTATCATCCAATTTTATTGTTTTTTGCATTTTAATGCCTTGAGGATTGAAGCAACATTATAAAACAACTGGAAATCAATTTATAGTTTCTGTGCGAATGATTTTAGTTGTTGGAAGCAATGTCTTGCCAGGTTTCTATAAATTTCAAACGTTATGGTTGAAAGTGTTGAAAATAGCTTGGAAACAAACACATTTTTTACAAAAATTTCATCTTTAAAAATTAAGAAATCGCTTGTAAATTATCACCTTTTAAACATTTATTTACATCCCACGTTTTCAGAGTCATTCTGTAAGAAAAGCAAATGCTGAAAAGCTTTAATTTCACTATGAAGCAAACCTCATCCATGCTTCAGTGACAATTTTTGAGGAGAAAAATTGTCTTCTTAATCACCAAATTTGTCGTTAGTTTTTCAACACACAGTATACCTACTTGTCGCTCTGGTTCCCATAATAGTATTAACGCATTTACCATCAAACAGAGTTTTCTCAACGATGTATTTTACTTTCATCATTTTATTATTGGGCACAGTAAACGTGATGATCGGGGTTTAGGGCGTAGGCTTTGGACCCACTCAATCGACTTGCGGGTTCGATTTTCGCCTTGGACTCTGGAAGAGCCTCGTCAGCCTATGCGGTGAACACTAGCCTAGCAAGGGAGTTGTTCATCTCCGGAGAGTCGTGGGACCTGTACTTCTAGAGAAAAAGGTTCTCTAAGTACTTAAAGCTGTCGCTCTTGGTGGTTCGGAACCCACCTTGAACTGTTTCCCCATTCCACCACCAATTATGTGTGTGGGGGGCAGGGAAGAGTTACAAGAAGAATGTAAAGCTTCACGGGACACAAAAGAATCTTCCATTCCAGTAAATGTGTGCTTGTTTATAAATAGTTGCTCTAGAGGCATCTTTTATTCCTACAGTCTTTCTTGCAGTATTAACACTTATTTTAGTCTTCCCACATGTACGACCCCGTTTCCTATGATCACTACTATTTTATTTTTCATAATAAAATAGTTTTATATACTAAGTCAGATTAATTTCACTTTGATTATAATTGAGTGTATAAGCCTTTCTAATTAAAAAATAATGTACGTTCAAAGCTTAAACTGGGTTATTTCGCTTTGCAACCGAAGTTTCTCGCGATTGTAGTACCTCCTCCTAGCAGCACTGCTATGCTTCTTTTTCTTGAGATGAAGTATTCGTGGAGGGGGTCATTGAAGACTCCCCTCCAAGTGTTCGTTTTCTATTGTTTTTGGGTATTTATTTTGTTTTCACAAGCAGCTACGGAACTGAAAGTCCGTCCTCACGGAGCCTCAATTGTGAGGATAAGACTATTACACTGCGAAGAGCATACTTGTTGTTCAGTACTAGGATACTGTGCGGTCAGAGCATGAAACAATTTGAAGCAAACGTCGAGTAAGCAGGCCTGTCATTTGAGGAAAAATCGACTTAATCCCCACATGTTCGAGTTACACCACCACTTCCCTCCTCTTCGGTACATGCTTGGGGGGATGGTCGCTCTCGTTAAGTTGAATGAGTAGAGATCGGTGGTGATGTGAAAATCCCTTCTGAAAAATGAGCAATTCTGACGGAATTTCCCATCAGTGGAGAGGCCGTTTGTAAAGAACTGTCCACACAATGCTAGTTCCACCTGCGTCGAAACAAATCTCCGTGAAGTTGTCAAGATCATTTCCAACAGCTAAGATGAATGATTGTAAAGTGTATCTACGGTTAACAACTATGTCCTTCCTTCGCTTTAGTTCCTCATCAACGTGGGTTCCATCCTGTGAATATTAAATTAATTTCAAGACAAACTTAAGAATGCAGAAATATTATTCGCGTAGTATGTAGACAAAGATTTTGAAAAGTAACGGCATATACTTTATAATCCATGAATCTTTAAATAGAAATATGAGATCATTACTGGTGGTACACTACATATAAAAATAAAACGTATCAGCAAATCGAATAATATAAACCACGAAGAATCATACATAAAATTCGATACCATTTGGATTTTCCTGGTCAGCCGCAAAATCTCCTTTCTTATACCATAGATAAAATTGCAGGAGATAAGTATTCTGAAGCTGTATGTAAGGCCAGGTAATTTCCTGGAAGGACTGGATTTTCAGTGGATTATTTCCAAAACTCCAAAAGCACGACGAACGCTATCACTGAGCGCTAAGGTGGAACTCAATGAGACCTCTACAAAAAAAAAACATTCATCAGAAAAACATGATATTGTAGCGGTCTGTAATATCGATTACGTCGAGAGGACTCAACACCCTGGAGGCGCGTACTGAGCAACGAACTCAAGAGGGATGGAGAAAACGTCGCTGGCGCGGCTCTCCTGGCGTAACGGGTGGCAATAGTACCTTCTCAGGCTGGACCGGCGAGTCAGCCCGTGCTTCCTCCACTGCACGGGGTGACTCAGGAGTAAACGAGATCCAGAAGCGGATAAAGCTGGTCTGCGACGGCGAGGTAACCACTTCGATGAAGCGGTGGACCCTCAGCGTCAGGGGTGCCTCCTGGTTAGGAAATTCCCGGCGACCGCACGGGTCCCGAGTCCCTGGTAGGCCTCTCCTTATTGCCAGAGACTGCCACTCACCCTCTCGGAATAATGCTGGGGCCTCAGGGTCGTATGCCTGAGGATCAGCGCGTTCGGCTTCCTCTTTCGCGACATGTTGAGCGACGTGGGATCGTCAAACCCGCTCTGCTTCCTCTTTGGCGACACCTCTTTGGGAGCACGTTAGCGGCGCTCCTCCGCAGCACGTCAGCGACGCTCTTCACGTACCCGTCGAGCGTCAAACGTCCAACGCTCTCAACATACCCGTCGAGCGTCAAACGCCCAACGCTCTCTCCTTGTGCGGGAGGATGGCTCCAGCAGCTCGCAGCGCCCGTCGACATTGGGTGCGCTAGTTAGAGCGAGTGCATTTTACTCCCCCTGGCATGAAAGGGTTTGTGCCCAGAGGGCACAGACGCTCACGACTTCTCCACACCCAGAATAAAGTAAGACAGATGTGAGGAGCACGAAGATTTGTCGCTTTTTTTTTAGTCGCTCTGAAAATGCCCTTACACAAGTGAGTGCCAACCTGGTACGGCCAACCGCGCCAATGTCAAAGGGGATTTAATCTATCAACCGGAGAGCAGCGCTAATAGGCCAAACTCTAAAGTGTATGTAGAATCAAATTTAAGGAATGATCACCTGTCACTCATTTGCGTGTTATTTGATCACTGCAGTACGACGACGATAGAAAAACAAAATGAAAACTCGATGAACACACTAAAATAAGAGGTGACAAGAAACCAGACGAAACGACCCAAGGAAAATGAAATAGTCCCGGTTATTCGATTTGACTGCGAAAGTTTATTTGGAAGGAGGGCAGAGCTGACGCAACTGTCTCCGAGAATATTCGTACAACAACTGAACCCTATCGCCGCTCTGGCTTCTTGCTAGTCTCCGGCGTAGCTGCCTGTAGCGGTAAGAACTGCGTCGAGTCCGCCGATTGGCTGAGAGATCGACAATGAAGATGCAACCAAGAGGTGGGGATTGCCAGCCAGGCCCCGTTGCCTTAGCCTCCGCGCGTCGACGCTACGGTAACTAAAAACTAATTGAAATTGAATAAATTGTAACTGAAAATTGAAAATATAATGATTTACTTAAAATTAGTAAAATTTTAATAGAAAGCAGGACCCTATTCCAGTTTCATTTTTCCGAAAAACCCATAAAGCTAGGTCAAGTTCATGTGCTTGGAAGTTCAAAAAATGCTTAAAAACTTGAAGGACTAATTATTTATGAAAAGTTGTAAAATTTGAAATATTGTTCATCTTAGACAACTCACTGATATAAATCGAGAAAGCAACAGATTTTTTTTATTTTCTTATTCACGACGTAAAAGCAATAAAGAGGATAGGTACAGTTATAACTGACTCAAACGTAAAGTTGATTTTGCTTCTACTTACATTTTTCAAGCCTAACAGGTGCTCGTTATGGAATTTCGCATAATAACAAATTTTTCAAATATTTTTATTAAAGAGCATAAAAATGCAATAAACGTGAGTAGCCATTGGAAAGTTTACAAAATTATCGATAAAAAAAACGTAAACTTTCAAATTAAATCATAACTTTTAAAACCGGTAAAAGTACCTTCTTCCACGTACAAAAATAATAGGTATCGAATTATCGGTAATATCTAATTATCTTATATCGGTAAAACCTATACATTTTTTCTTCCATTAACTGAGCTACATGAAATTCTCAGTACCCACCGAGTCTTTATCCTCCAGTGGTAATGCTATTATAATTACACTGTGGTTTCTACTTTATCGTCAGTCTTGATATTATCTATGTTATGTCTATATTATTTTATTTTTCAACCTATTACATTTGTTGTTATCAAAATTATTAAAAGAGCGCGATTGTGAAATATTCTCGACTTCATTAAAATAATTGTAATTCGATATTATGAATCTTTTAAAGATAGGAGAAGAATGATGTATTTAACAGCCGAAGCCGTCGATGACTTTATTTTATTCAGGTGATGAGTAATGCCTTGAATGCCTCTGCGCTCGCAAAAATTCTACGAATTTTGATAAACAATAACAAGAATTGATTACTAATTGAATAATTTTTAAACACAATTTTGTACTGCTACACAATCACCAAAAAGTTGACAACTTTACGGCTTAGTTCTTTTTAACATTTCCTTTAAGGAACTCACTTTTCCTAAAATGATGGCAGTGAAGTACTTATATTAAAGCACAAATAAGTAAAATTTTACAATTGTATATGACTTTATTCAGAAATTATATTTATATTAATCTTCAAATCCATTCATTCACTTTTATGGATTTTAATCTTTAAAATTGAACATTCTTCAATTATAACTTTTCAAAATTGTGAAAAATTCAAATTGTAGATCAATATCATCAAAACGTTCTTGATTTTGGCAACTTACAATCAAAATTTGTCTTCTAATTAAAATTTAATTTTAAGTCATCAAAAGTGAACTATCCCAAAAAAATGTTCCATTTGGACAAATTTGAAATATAAACCTTAAATATTACAGAATTTGTAATTCTATATTTTCAAAATTCGAAAATTTTGAATTGTATATTCTTGGAATTTGAGTTTTCAATTTTTAAAATATACAATCAAACATTTTGTAATTTTGATGATTTAAATATGAAATATCATCAATTTGGAAATTGAAGAATGAAAAACATCTTTTGGTCTTTACCATCATCAAAATTAAAGAATTTTCATATTCAAAATTGATAGTTTTTAATTACAACCCTTTAAGATTGTAGAAATTTGCATTGCAGAGCATTAAAATTAAAAGTTTATAATTTTAACATCTTACAATCAAACATTATGTTAATTTTAGGTTGAACAATTAAAATTTTTTTGATTTAAGTGTTCTAGATTAGGAATTTCTTCAATTTTTAATATTCATATTTGGAAACTTGACTTTTGATTTCCTCTATCAAAATTAAACTACCCTATGAAAAGGTTTTTATTTACATATGTTTTAAGTGTAAATATTGAATAGTAAATAATTTGTAATTTTACACTTTAAAAATGAGAGAATCCCTCTTCTTCACATTTTACAAGAAATGTTTTTGTCGTTTTTGCTTGAATTTAAACTGAATTAATAGCAAGAAATAAGAAAATGTTTTCTTCGAGAACTGTTTTCTTCGACATAAAATTCAACTTATTCATTTTGAGCTGAAAATTGACCGTTTTCATTTATAAATTAAACAGCAGCATTTTTCATTGAAAATTTATATTTTTTCGTTAAAACTTCAACGGCATGTCTGAAATTGAATCTACTTTGTTAAAAAATCAATTTATTTCTTGGTTTGAAAATTTTAATATTTAATTGAACATTCGTTTTCCTTAAACTGAATTTTTTTTGTTTGAAAATTGAACTATTTAATTCTTTGTAGAAAATTCGTGGTCATTAGTTTAAAATTTGATTTTTTTGCAGAAAATTCATTCTTTTGTCTTGAAGATTCATCTCTTTGGTTAAAAATTCAATTATTTCATTAAAAATTACCTTATTTCTTAAAAATTCAAATTTTAGGTTTGAAAATTCAAAATGCTTTCTAAACTGGGAAATAGGATGATTTTTTACAGAAATTGAAGAATAATAGGGTAGCAAATTTCTCAAACTCAAGTTAATGTTGATACCATATCCAATTCAATATCAACGTACTAAATTCATCAGATTTTCAACTAAAGAAGATTTTCTATAAGAAGAGATAAATTTTTCAGTCGAAAAGACAAATTTTCAATCAAATATTAAAATGGTCAACAAAAATATACTTTTTTAACCAAATAGTGCCCTTAGCAACCAAATAGTTGAACTTTCAAGCAGAAGAGATAAATTTAAAAAAAATAGTTGAACCCAATTTTAAAACATTGCCTTCTGATTGTTTGAACAAATTCGAGAAAAATACGGTTTTTTTTACCATCGTTGAATGACAATGGATTCATGGAATCAAAATTTATAAAAAATTTTATGAATAATGAAGCAAGAGTTCATGAAGAATAGACAATGCTATTAATGGTAAGTATATGTTTTGCAACAGTTTTAGAGAACATCATGACTGTTTGGCCAGGATGAATTTCTTCAACAAATGAAAAGTCAAGACAATATTGTCTTGAAAATATCAACTTTTAAAAATAAATTTACGGCAAGAAATTTTCATTTGATTGGAAGATTGGTTTTTTGCTTTCAAGAGATCTAACCTTGATATAGTCAATGTATAAGTTTCGAATAATCAAATCAGATTTCAGCGAATCTAAACCTTCTGTTGAAACAATTTTTTTCCCAAAAATATGTTTTAAATCCTATTTTCTGAATTAAAACTGATAATTAATGATTTCGAGAAGTAGTGAATTCAGTTAAAAACGTCGTATTATTGTTTGAACAATTTTTATTAGTTCAAGCTGTTTTTTTATCAAAAAATGTGGATCAATGATACAAAATATTAAACATGGAAGTAGCTTCATAAATATATTTTAATATATATTTTTTCTGTCTTCTTGTATGTCAGATTGATATTCATAAGACTTAAAAATGCTATATGAAATATAATCTGCATCCATTTCATATGCAGTTTATTTATGAAGAAATATGAAGAAAGCAATGATAAATACACTTTTATAATTAAAATTTTATTATGACTTCCATGCTTTATTAAATAATGCGCCAAAGAAGATGCAAACCATCCATACTCAATTTGAAAGAAATTTGAAAAAAAAAAAAATTACTTGTATAAACAATAACATGAAGTTTTCACCAGAATGTATTACTCCTTGAAATCATTCAATATTATGCTTAATTCAGAAAATACGATTTCGCAGCCGTATTTTGGAAATTTGTCCAATTTTTTCGAATTTAACTTGAATTGATATAAAGTCTCATAAATTTATCCTGGATTCATTAAAATTTACTAGGCATTTGTTTATAAAACATTATTACAACATCTCAAAAACGTAAAAGAAAAGTTGTTGAAAGATTACTCATTTTTGAAACGTAATCGTTCGGCTTCCGGTTAAATTCAAAAATTCATGAAAACGCACAAAACAATTGGACGTGTAGCCCGCGTGTTTTTTGTCTACTCATGATTAAATTTAAAAAAAAAACATATTTTTCCCATATATGGTCTTGTCTGTTGAAATGCCGTTCTAAATTCTAACATTTAAGTAACAGGAAATAAACGTGTTTTCATAATAATGTCATCAATCTCACGTATTTTTCCGGGTTCAAAGTAGAAAAACAGATTGTAACATTCACTGGAACCTTGATATAACTTTTTGGGGCCATACCCGGGACTGGCGGCATGTCAAGGTTACAGTGTAGTTAACTTTAAAAATAGTGTGAGACAGCTAAAAATAACCAAGGCACGTGTTTGCTGTTCACTAACTAATAACATTTTTACCGAAAATAAAAATATTTGTCTGGCTTCAATGTGGAAAAAAAAATTGTAACATAATGTGGAACATTGATGTACGGCCGTAATGTGTGAGTGGCCTAGATCCGTAGCAACTTGGTCATTTGTTTACAGCCAAGACTATTTCAGGCCATGGCTGAGACTGGTGGCATATCACGGTTCAAGTGTCCTTAATATTGGGACAAATGTGACGACTAGTATATATATGAGTGGAAAATGATGACTATTCGTCGGTTTAGTTGAAATTTTTTGACTATCCATGTTTCGAAATTTCTTCATAAGTGAGCTGGATTTATTTCACGAAAATGTGGAGAGTGGCTGCTATTCTCTGTTTCTTCTCAGCAGTTATATATGATTCAGTTGGTAAGTAGAATGCAATTAAGAATGTTGAACCGGGTGCAGAAAAATGGCGAAATCTGTGAAGCACTCAAAACTTGCCAATAACCTGCTGAAAAGTGAGAGTGAAATAGTGTACGACGACGTGAAGTGTGAAGGAAGCTGACTGACAGCTGATCGCGCTGATAGCTCGGTCGTACTGGATCGTGCTACGAAAATACATTTTCGGTGAAAGTCGCATCTCTCTTGGTGGGAATTGTGAATTTAAATGAAAAATGCAATTTTCGTCCATAATAATTTTAAATTTTAAATGAATTTCAGAATTATCAAAGTGTCAAGAAAATATTTGTGAATAATTCAATAAACAATTTTTAAGAAAATTGCAAAATTATTAGCGATTATTATCAGCAAGTTCACGCTCTTTCTTGTTTCGAGGCCACGTATCTTAGAGCAGATTACAATTCCGCCTTGGGACCTGCGAGCGGTTCCCCCACTACGCGGCTTCCCCTCGCTCAGCCGAATTGCTGCCGTCGAGCCTGGTCAGCGGGTGTCCAGTTTTACTATTTGACATGAAAATATGAGTTTCAAAAAAGAAGACAATTTTCTAGGATGATACTTGATTCTTCAACCCAAACAGAAGAATTTTCAAAAAAAACAGTTGAATTTTTAACCGAAAAGGATGACTTTTCAACTTTAACTTTAAATTATCGAGTATGATGAAATTTCTACTAAGACAGATGAATTTTCAAACTATGTAAACCAATTTTCAAATAAATAGTTGAATTTTCATCTGAAAAGATTTCAAATTACTTTTCAACATCAAAATATCAATTTCAAACAACAAGTAAATTTTCTATGAAAAAGTTGAATTTTCAACAAAAAAGAATGACTTTTCAACGAAGCTGTTAAATTTTCAAACAAATAATAAATATTATAGATTTTTTGGTTGAATAATAATTTTTAGAATAAAAACGTAACTACTTTTGACTGAAAATTGATATTTTTTAAATTGAAAATTCAATCACTTGGGTAAAACTTGAACCACTTTGTTAAATATTTATTTGTTTGAGGGTTGATCTCATTGATTGAAAATTTGAACATTTTGCTGAAAATTCTTTTCTTCATTTAAAATTAATTT
>CAKNXH010062576.1:93068-117649 GCA_932178445.1 Andricus quercusramuli
GTTAAAAACTCAGCTGTCTTGGTTGAAAATTACTTTTTTTTTGTTGTGAGTTCATTTTTTAAGCATTGAAATTGAATTTTTTTGAAATTTTTAACAAATGAAAATCTGGTTTGAATGAAGATTCTACTATTTCCTTGAATATTATTTTTTTCAGTTGAAGATTCATGATTCTATTCGGAAATTCATCTCTCTAGTTGAAAATTTAACAATTTTCTTAAAAGTGTGTTCTTTTCTCTTAAAAATTAGTTTTCTCAACAGAAATTAATTTTTTTCTTGTAGAAAATTCATCTATTTGACTAAAAAGGCATATATTTTGTTTAAAATTAATTTCTGGTTGGAACATTAACTATTACATTTTTCATCGAGAATTCATATTTAATCTTTGAAAATTCGACTACTTGGTTAAAACTCGAAATCCTTTGTTGAAGAAGAATTTTTTTATCGTAAATCCATCATTTCAGTTAAAAATTCCTCTCTTCATTTAAAAATTTAATAATTATGTTGAAAATTATTTTTTTTTTTAATTAATTCTTCCAATTGAAAATTCATCTATTACATTTTTACTTGAAAATTTACCTTTTTTGGTGGAAAATTCAACTATTTGGTAGAGAATTAATCTATTTTGTTGAAAATTCGTGTTTTTTAGTAGTAAATTCATCTTCTTGGTTGAAAATTCATCTTTTCAGTGAAAAAATCATCTTATTTGTTAAAATTTAAATATTTTCAGTAATATTATTAATTTTTGGCTGTGAAGTCTGCAATATCAAAGTTTGAAGATTTCAATTTATATTTTTCTGGGTTTCTATTTCCTATTTTAAAAATT
Organism: Andricus quercusramuli; assembly: GCA_932178445.1. Classification (NCBI taxonomy): domain Eukaryota; kingdom Metazoa; phylum Arthropoda; class Insecta; order Hymenoptera; family Cynipidae; genus Andricus; species Andricus quercusramuli. The sequence continues at coordinate 93,892 of CAKNXH010062576.1, forward strand.
AATTGTAAAATTTATTCTACCTCGTCTGACGTTTTATCAAGTAGTGAGAATTGAATAATTTGCAATTCTACATTTTCAAAGTTCAAGAATTTTCAATCGCAACACTTTAAAATTGTAGAATTTTTAAAGTCGTTAACGTTGGAGCATTTTTAATTTTTGGTTACAAAAATAATCAAAATTGAAGAATTTTGAGGTATACATCTTCAATATTCAAGAGTTTTTGAGCTTTTATGTCTATTAACGAAAATCTCTTTCATCTTTTATATTTTCGACCTAATGTTTATATTCCAATTTTTCTTTCGCTTTCTTGAAAAATTTTCGTAGATCTGATTTAGATGTGCGAACTTTCATTTTTCTATAACAAGAATTTTCCTGGCCAAATAGAAAATATTATGTGTTTTGAACTATGTATGTCACTGTTTATACCCGAAATCAGTTAAAACTAGTTTTAAACTGTCAAAACGCAAAATAACCAGTTTCTTTTCTAAACACCCAAAGAAATTTGAAATTCCATCCGATTTTGTGTTTTAACTGGAAATAAATATCAGTTAAAACTAGATTCATCCAATTGTGCTCTTGAAAGAACTAGTTTCAGCTGAACTATTCAGTGAAAACCAGAAAAACTGAGTTTGTAGTGACTGGTCAGAAAAAAAAATGATTGGCCACGTCTCGAACCATACTCGATACTAAAGGCAAAACTAGTTCTTAAAAAAAAACAATTGGGTGAATCTAGTTTTAATTAATATATTCAGTTAAAACACGAAATTAGATGGAATTGAAAAAAAAATTTGGGTTTTTACAAAAGGAATTGGTTACTTATTGTTTTGACTAGTTGAAACTAGTTTTAAAAAATGACCGTGGTAATTTCGCGCTTCAACTAGTTAAAACTAATTTTAATTGTTTTCGAGTTGAACCTGTAACATATGCAATAAGAAGAACAAGGTTATTGTCACATGCGTGACAAATCAAAAAGCTTAATAAAAGAGCACGATTGTGAAACATTCTGGACTTCATTCCAACAATAACAAGGCAATATTGTAAAAATCATGACGATAGAAGAAATTAAATTATTTGACTTTACTCTACATTTTTATTTGAATAATCCATAAATTATTTTGTCTTGTTTTCATTTTATTTTCACGTTTAACTCGAAAACCATTAAAGCTTTCAGAAAATAAATTCAACAAAAGTTGTAGACTTGTAAAAATACTTATCAACGATAAAATTTGGACAGCCACCACAAAATGCTCCTATTGCAATTCCTAAAAAAAAAAATAAAAAAAATGTGTTTCTTTGGACACAAATAAAAAAGAGGAAAGAAAAGTGAGAAGGCAAGCAACCAAGAACGTTTATCTACTCAAAGATAAAATTTATCTGACGGAAGATAAAATTTAGCTGGCGGAAAATACATTTTTTCTCACGAAAATATTTATGTCAAATGCGTCAGCCTACGAAAACTGAAAAGAGCGGCTAGGTTCACCGAAATTCGGTGGGCGTAGATCAAAAATTTCCGGTGGGTCTATAAAAACTGGAAAGGACGGTTATGTTCACTGAAATTCTCGAGGATCAACTGCCTGACTCGAGTATTTCCTCAAGAAATTTGAAAATCCTGGCGGCATTTATTGGTTAAGTCGCCTCATAAAATTACACAAGGGTCTTATCAATAGGGCTGACTGACTGAACTCTTCGCGGATTTTTTAAAAATCCATTTCCCCTGATTACGAACAACACTTTATTTAAATGATTCAAACCGAAAAACCATTAATCTACCCTTATACGACATATAGGCTGCTCTTAGGTTAGCTTACAGTGTTTGTTTCCAAATTTAAAAGTCTTCATCAGAGTCGACAGAAACTAAAGGTTTGTCGAACAGAAGTAATAGACTGAACTTGGCTGAGTCTCCTTGTCCTCCGATCGCAGAAGCTCTAACCGGCCAGGGTTCAGAACCATGCTCTCAATTTTGGGATCTTTTCGTATTGCGCATGCGTCGCATTAACAACTGGATTGGTTACCTTGGGCGCGCTTATTTGAAATGATTTATTGTTTTGGAATAAAAATCGAATAATTATTTTACGTTTCACTTCATACGTCTATTTTGTGATCAAGGAATTAGTTTTAAGGATTCACGTGTTTATCTTCCGCCAGATAAATTTTGTCTTTCATCAGATAAATTTTATCTTTGAGTAGATAAACGTGCCGCAGCGTTCTTATCCAATTTTAAGATAAAATTTATTCTTGGGGTTTACTGTGATCCCAGTCAAACTCATGGTCAACATCAACAAATCCTCTCGTATGTTTATCAAGAATACTCTTATAACAACGCCCTGAACGAGCATCAGTTTTGTGCTCCTCCACCCTAGTATTAAGAAGTCTTCCAGTCTGTCCCACATAAGTCATCTTACAGATCTTGCAATTGATCTTGTAAACCACACCACCCTTTTCAGATCTGTCTAAAGGATCTTTACCAATAGTTATTATTGAATCCATTTTAAATGGTATACGGAAAATAGTATGAATATTAAATTTGTTCAACATGAATTGAATAGTTTTAGAAATTTGACCAAAAAAAGGAAGAACAAAAGTAAGAACTGTATTCTCTCAATTCCTTCTGATTATCTGTAGCTGAAATGTTACTTCGTTGGTTTTTGATTTGTTGGATTCTAATTGTGATTTGTTGCTCAACCAACTTTTTTGGTAATGATTCAGAAAAAGGATATTCCTAAAAATATTCAAATTCTCTTTGTAAAATGAAATGTGGGACAAACCTAGAGCCCTGTCGACTAAGTTTTTGATGACTGCAATTTTGTCTTGGAAAGGATGAACCGAAAAGAAATTTAAAATTCTACCTGAATATGTATTCTTCCTGTACCAATTGGTAGTAATATTACCATCCTGACCTTTAATTACTTCTACGTCCAAAAAACTGATTTTACTATTGTTCTCTATTTCTTGGGTAAACTGAAGTTTTGGATGAAAGCTCTTAAAAGCATCAAAAACCGCCTGTAACTTTGCTAGAGGAACACACAACAAGGTGTCATCAACATACTGATAGTAAAATGGCAAAACAAAATCCAGCTTCTTGAAAGCAAAGACTTCCAAATTTTCCATAACCATTTCTGCCAAAATAAAATCTTTTTGGCTTAATCGAGTACGTGTCCTTCTATTGTCCCATCTATTTAAAATTTCCTGTTTAAATAATTCAAGGGGTATATTTCGGAACATTGCAACAACATCCAAAGAAATCATTACATGGTCATCATGGACAGTATTTGAATAATACTTTTGAATTTTCCAGCTATTTTTAATATTGTATTTAGAAGTTCTAGTTGAGTCTTTGAGTATCAAATTAAAGTTTGGTTCTAAAAAAATTGTTAGAGTGTTAATAGTTGAAACAACAATTCTCAAAGGAAAGCCCTCCTTATGAATCTTTCTCAAATCAAGGATGAAAATATGCTGCACCCCTGTGATTGGTCACATGAATAATTTTGGTTAAACCCCTACCCCTTTCCAAAGAAAAGTAGGGGGAAGCACCCCTGTATCTGGTAACAAAAATAATGTTGGACAAACTCTGAACCCTTTCCAACATCTCATGGCAGCAGGAAGGCACACATTTTTGGAACTGGTCCCAAAAATAATTTTGGTTACCCTTCCGGAAATAATAAATTGAAAACAATTCAGAACGATAGAAAGAAATTTGAATTGTTCCCAATCGTGTGTAGATAGAGGAAACATGGTAACTCCTCAATAATGTTTTAACGTCTGGGATAAACTATAAGGTAAAAGAACCTATCACGAGACAAATTTTGAGGAGGTTTTGAGATTTTCGTTAATTTTTGAACGATAGTGGAATATATTTACAGAATGTTTATATCAATGAATGCGCTGATCTTTTCTGAATGCGAAAGACCTATTAAAAGTTTAATTGAGTTTAGGCAAAGTTATTATATTTATGAAAAAAACCTTTATGTACCTATTATGAAACAACTTTTGGACTCTTGTACCAGTGTTCCATAATGACCCTATTATGGAACAGCAAAGAAATGTGTTTTTTCTTTATATATTAATATGGCTTATTTTATATTATTTTCTATAATAAATCGAACTAAATGGTACAATGAACTTTTATTTCAATCGTTCATAAAGCTAATTAAATTGAATACAAGTTTTCATTAAAATTGAGAAACCTAACCTACAAAGGCTAGTTTCCGTGAAAGAAGTGAATTATATTTTAATTTTGCTCAAAAATGTTTGTTATGGGGAATGAGTTTAATTTGTTTTCTCTGTTGACTGAAAAGTATATTTTGAAAACTTATTGAAAACTCAACTTTTCTTGAAAATTTGTCTTTTTTGCTCGAACCTGACTGTTTTTTATTTAACATTGAAATCTTTTTTTGTTGAAATTTCAATTATATTACATTGTTTGTGTAGAATTCATCTTTTTTAGTTGTAAATTCAACTCCTTCGTTAAAAGTGTAACTCTTTTTAAAAAATTAATTCTTTTCGTTGAAGATTCATCATTTTTATTGAAAATTCATCCCTGTTTTCAAATTTAACGACCATGTTGAAAATCATTTTTTTTTCACTAAAAGTTTAATTATTCCAGTCGAAAAATTAACTATTTTGTTGAAAATTAGTTTTTTTTCTTGCTCGAAATTAGTTTTTTTTAACAGAAAATTTAACTATTTCATCTTTGGTTGAAATTGTATCATTTTCGAACAAAAATTTAACTGTTTGATTGATGACTGGTCTCTTTCATTTAGAAATTGAAATATGTTGTGAAAATTTTTTGTACCTTTTTGGTATAAAATTCAATTGCCCAAGTTGAAGATTCCTCATTCTAATTGAAAATTAATTTCTGATTGAAAATTGAACGCCTTTTTTTGTTAGAAATTAGTTTTTTTTTTAAAGAAAATTTAACTATTTTATTTTTGATTGAAAATTTATCTTTTTTAGACGACAGTTCAACTATTTGATTGTTAATTGATGTTTTTTCTTTAATTAAAATATTTGGTGGAAATTTTTTGAACCTTTTTGGTAAAAAATTCAACTATTCAGGTTCAAGATTCATCATTTCAGTTGAAAATTTAGCACATTAGTTGAAAATTGAACTATTAGATTGAAAATCGTTTTTTTTTCATTAAAAATTAATTTGTTCAACTTAAAGTTTGAATATTTTTTGGGTTTTTTTTTTTTTTGAAAATTTTTTTTTTTTTTTTTTTTTTTTTTTTGTAAAACTCAACCTTGGCATAAAATTCAACTATTCCAGTTGAAGATTCATCATTTCCGTGGAAAATTCATCACATTAGTTGAAAATTTAACGGTTTGATTGAAAATAGTTTTTTTTTGTTGAAACTTAATTTGTTTAACTTAAGGTTTAACTATTCTATTTTTTGTTGAACATTCTTCTCTATTTTTCTTTTGTAAAATCAAACTATTGGTTAAAATTTTATCATTCACAGTTGCAAATTCAACAACTTGGTTGCAAATTCATATATTGTGTCGAAAATTCGTATTTTTTTTGTAGAAAATTAATCTTCATGGTTGAATATTCATCTTTTTGGTTGAAAATTCAACTATTTCAGTTACAGCGTCATCATTTTAGTTGAAAATTTATGTGTTTGGTTTGAAATTCCATTATTCTAGTTGAAGATTCATCATTTTATTTGAAAATTGATCACTTTGGTTGAAAATTCAACTATTTTGTTGAGAATTAATATTTTTTTGGTTGACAATTAATTTTCTAAACTTAAAGTTCAAGTATTATATGATAATAACATAACATAATTTATATTAATATAATATAAACACATTTTATTGCAAACGTGATTCTGTTCCATAAATAGGACCAAGCGTTGAAAACGCCATGTTTCTCCGTTCCATAAATAAGGACCATTTTAAAAAAGGTGTGCGTATTATGGAACAACTAATGAATAAATAAAGTTTCATCCAAATAAAGAAAAAATGCGTAAAAAAATACGTATAAAGCCTTCTGACTCGGATAAATGGCAGTCAATTTTCCCGAGTGTGGAGGTTAGAATATTAAAATTATTTTTTGGTGCTCAAAACTTTAGAACCATACTGGCTTTTGATATAGATAAGAAGCCTAACTTTCATAATTAATAATATAGTAATTTGTACTCAAAAATATACCTTTAATCTATTTATGAATCGAATTATTTGTCAAACTGTTCCATAATTGGGACATGTTTCATGATAGGTACTTTTACCTTATAGAAGAAATTAAACAAACCTTCCAGACCAATTATTATTTAATAAAATTTGAAGGTTTGTCACCAATCATCGTAACCTCATCAGAAATCCGTGGTTAAATCTATTAAGAGAATTACATAGGAAATTACATAAAATAAAAGTATGCCAAAAACATGATTTTTTCCAAAAAAAAATTTCAAAATACGGTGACTTACCATTAAGTAGAGCGGTCAGATTTAGTTAAGCATTAAAGATTTTTTTCCAAAGAAAGAAAATGGAGAATACATTCCAAGAACAAAGCAACTTCGGTCAGACATCGTAGTAGTTATAAACGTATCTTTGAAAAGAATCAATTTTCGTTACTCGATCTAAAGTGTTAGAAAAAGTAGAAATTGTAGTAATTTTATTGAAATTGAAAGACTTTTGAACAAATATTTTGAGAAGTGACAAGAGAGAGGTTAGGAAACTACGAAACGAGAGAAGTTCATTAGGATAAAATAGAAGTTTCTTTACCTGATTAGATAGTAGCAAACTGCTTAACATTTATTTTTCCATAGTGATAAAAGTTTTATAATTGAATTTAAGATCCATGGTTTAAAAAAAAAATTTAAAGAAAGGAGCACAGAAAAAACTGAAGTTGAATTTTGTTGCATGTAAAGTGTTCAGCTGTTAAAGATTACATGCTGTTTGGCGAAAGTTTATCTTACGATGGAATAAAAGCTGTCGTCTGCTACGTACGAAAAGATATGACAGGAAAAAAATGACAGGTGTGTCATTCTTTCCCTGTCATTTTTTCGCGACCTCAAGAAAATGACAGGGAAACGACAGGCAAAATGATATGAAAACGACAGGCAAAATGACAGCCGAAAATGACTGGCCCTGATTGGCCATAATTTATTATAATATCGTGTAACATTATAAATCATCGACGACTTGCAGACTTATTCGTAAGCCATTTGAACTTTCCTGTAAAGCTTAAAAAATCATTAGCAAAATAAAACTATTATGGAAATTTTCACGATGAAACACCTCTTTGTAGCCTGTTGCTAATTCCGAATTATCTTCCAACACATCAATTGTGGAATGTGTTCGATTTGCCATTTTGAAGACTTCTTATCCTTACACAGTGCTAAACTTAAGTACCACGGGCAAAAATTTCAGACTCCAATTCCAATTGCGTGCTCCAATTCCATTATCCAACAAAGAATGGTTCCGCCAGGCGCAACCTACGGACCGTTTGATTGGTTGAGTTTTTTTGAGATGCGCGTGGTGAGACCATTCTTTGTTGGATCATGGAATTAGGAGCACGCATCGAACTTCTTGAGGGATGAAGAAAGTTGAAAATAATCTGCAATTGTTGGCCGTGATACTGAAGTTCAGTTCTTTGTAAAGATAAGAAGGCATCTCGGAAGGCATTAAAATGGCAAATCGAACACATTCCACAATTGATGTGTTGGAAGATAATTCGGAATTAGCAACAGGCTACAAAGAGGTGTTTCATCATGAAAATTTCCATAATAGTTTTATTTTGCTAATGATTTTTTAAGCTTTGCAGGAAAGTTCAAATGGCTCACGAATAGGTCTGCAAGTCGTCGATGATTTATAATGTTACATGATATTATAATAAATTATGGCCAATTAGGGCCAGTCATTCTCGGCTGTCGTTTTGCCTGTCGTTTTCACGTCATTTTGCCTGTCGTTTCCCTGTCATTTTCTTGTGGTCGCGAAAAAATGACAGAAAAAAATGACAGGGAAAAAATGACACACCTGTCATTTTTTCCCTGTCATATCTTTTCGTAAGGGGTGCTTCGCAGCAATGGAAAAACGGCAAAGTATACGTGAAAAGCTATAAATCAGTACACTAGATTTAGAACAACTTTTTACTTACCTAATTGTTATTTTAAAAATAATTAGACTTTATTTATACTTCCTGCCACAGTTGGTATTGTAGGTTAGGAACAAAACCAAAAAGTAGGAATCGAATTATATTTGAAGTTGGAACATTCAGTGGCGGATCTAGGTATTTGAATTCAAATTAACAATATTTGAAAAAAAATTTGAAAGACTGAAAAATCCCGGAAAATAAAATTTCCGACGCTTTCAAATTCCCGAATTGGAAAATTCCCGAACAGTTTAAGATATCACCGAAAATGATAATTCCCAATAGTTTATTATATAACCGAATTTAAAACTTCCCGACAGAAAATTGCCAAATTATAAAGTATCCGAACTAGAAAATTTCCGTATTTAAACAAATATAATAATGACATTTTTTATCAAGAAAAAAATTATTTTTAATGCTTAAAGTTTCTAAAATTATTGGTTAACTTTGAAATGACGATAATTGAAAAAAATATATTTCTGGATAAAAATTGTCTTCAAATATTGTTATTTTAATTCCATACAATAATTTTAGAAACTTTGAAGAAGAAAAATATTTTTTCTTTGAAAAATATTTGATTATTTTATTTTTATGAAATAAATAATATTGATTGAAAAACAATTTTTTTACTGTTCCGGGAGTTTTATAATGCAAGAATTTTCCAGTTCGTATATTTTATAATTTGGCAATTTTCTTGAGGGTTTTTTAAAATTTGGTAATATTATAAACTGTCGGGAATTTTCAATTTCGGTAAGATCCTAAGCTGTTCGGAAATTCTTTATTCAGGAATTTTAAAGTTAGAGAAGCTTATTACATATTCAAAAATTGTGTTATTCGGGAGATTCTCAAATCGGGAATTTGAAAGTCATAAATTTTATTTTCTAGAATGTTTCAGTCGTCCACAAATTTTCATCAAAAAATATATTTTTTCAATAATTGTTCTTGAAGATTCACGCAGTAATTTCAGAAACTTTAAACATTACAATTTTTTTGATAAACATATTTGATCATTGTATTAATTGATAATATTAAGTAATAATAATAATCGACATTTTGCATTTAAAAATTAAACAAATTTGTTCAAAAATGTATTTACTTTGTGGAAAATTTGACTTTGTTGTAAAAAAATAATCTTTGTGGTTGAAAATTCATCTTTTTGGCACACAATTCAACTATTCTCTTTCTTTGAATGTTTTCGGGTTGAAAATGATTTTTTTCATATGAAAATGTAACTATTATTCCAGTTAAATGTTCCATAATTTTAGTTAAAAATTCATCTCTTTTTTTTAAACATTCTGTTTTTGCTAAAAATTTATTTATTTAATTTTTGGTGGAAAAATGATCTTTTTCAGTTTGAAATTCATCTTTTGGTAGAGATTCATCTTCTTGATACAAAATTCAATTATTCTAGTTGAAGATTCATCACTTTAGTAAATAATTCATCTGTTTGGTTTCAAATTGAACTATTTCAGTTAAATATTCCCAATTTTATTCGAAAATTCATCTTTTCGTTTGTTCGGTTAAAGATTAATTTTTTCAACTTGAATTTTAATTAGTTAAGTTTTGGTTAACAATTTATCTTTTTCAGTAATAACTAATTTTTTACTGACACATTCAACTATTTCAGTTGGATATTCATAATTTTAGGTGGAAATTAATTTTTTTATAATCTAACTATTCAGTTGAAGATTCACAATTTTATTTAAAAATTCATCACTTTTGTTGAAAATTCAACTATTTTGTTGAAAATCTGTTTTTGTTGTTGTTGAAAATTAATTTTTTCAACTAAAAGTTTAACTATTTAATTTTTTTTTGAAAACTGATATTTTTAGTGGCAAATTTGAGTATTTTTTTAAATTTGATTTATTTTGCAATGTTTTGCACTTTTGCGTTGAAGGATGTTCAGAATAATTTTTTCTACTAAAAATTAAAAGAATTTAATGAGTTATCTACAATTTATTTAATCTGTGTTTCAAAATATTGGCCCCATCCTACGTTCTTTTAAAAAATAATTTCATCTTTTGTAGGTAAAAATGTAAATCCCTGGTTACACATTAATTTTTTTAGATTGAAGAAAGCCTTTTTTCAAATTAACATTCTCGGGTTCATAATTCAGGTGTTTTTTAGAAAATTCATGTTTTTGGTTCTAAAGAAATTCATTTATTTGGTAGCGAATGAAAATTCAAGAGTTTTAAATTATAAACCTCTAAAATTAAAGAATTTTAAATTCCAAGTCCCGAATACTGAAGATTTTTTAATTGTTCTATAAATCTACATCCAGTCTACATTTGAAATTTATTATATAAATTTTCAAGATTCAGAATTAGGAACTTGACTATTGAACTTCCCATTTGAGCATTTCCAGGTAGGTTTTAACGGGTTTGGCAACGTGAGGCCGAGCGTTGTCAAGCTGTAGAATCACATTTTCGTGCCTCTGCTCATATTGGCTGTTTTTCGCGCAGTGCTCGGCTCAATCGCATCAATTGAAGTCGATACCATTTCCAGCGATGGTTCCGTTCGGTTGTCAACAGCTCATAATAAATAACACCGACCTCTTTATTTGAAAAAAATATATATATTTAAGGCACTTTAGAATTTTATTTTGCTTTCTAAAATCTCGGTCTGAAATGATCCAATTTTTGGTAATCACTCTTACATTTTTCTTACAGGAGCTCGTTGGGTGCCGTTTAGGAAGTCAGAAAAACCTATCATACACCTTGTTGGAGTTAGCCATTACCAAATTTCTCATGAAAATGGCCCATCTTACGTTCACGCGCTACATCCAGGCGCTGAATACGAGGTTGTTACAGATCCGAGTAAATCGAAACTCGTTGCACTCATCTACCTTAAACAAATCTGTTCCTTCATGGATCTAAATCCAAAAGACGGGCAATTTCATCATGTTGATTTGCTCTTAATTAACAATGTGGCCGAGCACACCATTCCAGCCGAAAATGTTAATCCGATTCAAAGCCTCATAAATAAAAAAAAAAATTATAGAAATTACATTCGTTTAGCCCAAGCACCCCTGAAGACCGAAGACATGCCAGCAGGTTTGTATTTAATTTTTACTCTATAATATTCAAAAAAGATTATAAAATATTTAAAAAAGATTATAAGATTTCCAAGGATTTCTATGATTTGAGAAATCACCTGCGCCAGCAGAAAACTTTATTTTGCACACATGCATTTTATTTTATGAATAAACCGAAGAGATTCATTTTTGCTAATTATACATAAGCAACTCAGCAAACTATCCTGTTAGACTTTGATTTTGGTTCCGAAAATCGCGTTCTAGAATCGCCCAATTTTGGGAATCACCTTTAAATATTTGTTTTTTGTTACAGGAAAGGGTGTGATAACACTTCTTGGGGTTCATCATTTCCTATATTGGGAAAAACCGGGGGGGCCCACTGAGGTTGTGCCGATAGAGAAAGCCCGTATATTACATGTTGTTACAGATCAAACTAGATCGAAACTTGTTGGCTTACTCTACTATGGAATCGTGCGTCCTTTCATGCTTTGGACAGGAGCGAAATATGAAAAAGTTGAATTGCTCTTAATCAACAACATTGCCAAATACACTATGGCAATAAAACCGGGTTATGATCCGCTTTATGAGTACGCAAAAGGCAGAAAATTTTGGGAACCGTATGTTCGTACTGCCGTATTGCCAGGAAATGCCATACCGCTCTCACCGGGCCCACCAGGCCAACCAAATTACATGGGATCGCAGAAAAGTAAAACTTAGAACGCACTCCTATCTCATGTTGACTCCAGATTATTACAATATTTTGATGACACATTATGGAGAAAAACGCAAAACCCAGCAAAAAGAATTTGTAGAAAATATTTCAGAAATAAAACTAATTTTTCTCCACAGAATTTCCCAAAACAGATTCTGCCTTTTTTGTTCTCCTTGTTGTCCAAAACGTTCCTTTCCTTACCTCCTTTCCCATTCTGAATTTCGGAATTCTTGTACATCTACTCTCTTCTCATCCCTCTTTTAAATACTTTGGTTTTCCTTGCTCCATTCAGAATCCAGATAAATTATACGAAATCCTTTTCCCTAGTAATAAAAAACTGGAGAAAGCAGAAATATTGAACTGCATATTTTACATGATAGCGACGACCAATGTATAGTCGAAGAAAAATTGTGGGCAAATGATTTTCTTTGGACAGCTAATTTGAATAATCCGAGGATATGGTGAAATGCGTTTTGTGCTCAAACTATGGAGAGCTCTTTGTGCATGTTTGCATTTTAGTGCCGGTTAATTAAAAGAATGATAATTTAGTGTGTGCAATTTTCATTCTAATGACTTCGAAATTTATCTCATGATGAAGACCTTGTTGTGCATGATTGCACTAAATATCGAAATTCAAATGAGAAGTTTTACTTTCATTTTGAAAAAAAAAAAATGCTGGAATCAGGAAAGAATTCGTTACGACTTTGAAATTTATCCTATGATAAAGACCTCGTTGTGCGAAGGAAATTTTGGTTTTCAAATTAAAATTGGAGAAGCATTCTTCTTGCTTGTTTTCATAAAGAGAGATTTTGAAATAATTTTAAAATACGCAATCATCTCTCCCTTGAGTGAATCTACAATCTGTCTTTTTTGTTTTGAAATAATGATTCAAAACTCAGTAGGAAATTTTTGTTGTAAGAATTAATCTCACTGAATTGCCTTCATTTAATCATCAAGTTTAGTTATAAAATCGTTAGGGCTAGTCTTTATATCCTATCAGTACTGAAATCAACTTATATCGTTGGTTGCAATTTACTGCACAGGAAAAAGTAAACGCGAACTTAACAAATGTCTCTATGAAAATAAATATCATTGAGATAAGTTTAAAATGCAATATTACCATTATTGAAAATTAGTATAACTTTTAGTGAATTTAAGACCTTTTACTAAAATCAGCCAATTGCAATTATAATTAAATTTGGAATATTGATGAACACAAAATTGATCCCCGGTTAGAGAAACAATGTCATTTTTTTCTGACCCCCACATGCTTTTCACATGTGGTGAGTTTTCCAAGTTGACGGTCAGTGAACATTTTCAAATCGTGAAAAGTGCCTCTCTGTGTTTCAGTTGTTTAAAAAATCATTCAGCTGAAGAATGTGAATTCGGGAAATGTAAAAAATGCGGTAAGAGTCATAACACCTTATTACACTTTATGAAGCCGCAAGATCAAAAGGAAGCTAAAGAACCTTGACAATCACAAGGAGTTTTGAATATCACCTCATCTTCTGTTTCATTGACACCATTTTTTCAATTAATGGCGAGTGCGATAGTAGAAACTTCCGAAATTTAAAAAATCCAATCAAAGCTCGGGTTCTTCTTGATACTTGAGCAACTGCAAATTTTATAACAATCAGTGTTATACAAAAAATTAAATTTGCTCCATCTGAATGCTGCTTTTCTCTTGGTGCCCTTGTTCATCTTACAACATCAGTAAATTACGTGGTTTCTATTACGTTGCTCAGGATTCTTCAGGTTTTACTTGCATCATGCGGTTCTTGAAGAATTCAGTAGTACTATGAAATTAAGAGTAGTGTTTTTTTTCACTGACGTTGATCCTACATCGGGGAAAATCAAACGTAAACAAGCAGAACCGTATGACCATTTCTGATGGATTTGGACGCATAACGCCCCAATCACAAAAATGCCGAGGATTCTAAACACGTGCTTCTGGACAGAAACCCACCCCTTAATTTACTTCGCCAAGGGGCCAGGACAGGATTATTCAAATATTTCTTTGTCGGCACAGGTTCTTTTGCAGGATCATGTATAGATTCCTTCGCCAAATTGTTGCGAAGGGAATGTTAAAATTACATGTATGGGATCATGTGCAGGCTCGTGTACAGGAACATGTGCAGGATTCTTCGAGGCTTCTGTACAGGAATTGTCAGTTAGGAAGTGTATTTTCTAATAGCGGATATAGAGGAAGTGTGTCGCCAATTTTCAATTCGTGAAGAAGACTGTGAACAACAAAACGTTCTTTCGCAAAAAAAGAATGAGATAAACGAATATTATTTTAATACGGTAACGTTTGCTTTGGCATCAGCAGAATTTCTGGCTATTCGTTGTAACATCAGTTGGCTGATGAAGAGGGTCATGCTTTTTCTCCTGCAGCAAAATTTGTTCAAAAAGATTTTTGAATCATGTAAAGATTAAGGCCCTTTCAGTATGACTAAAAAATTATTTCCAAAATCTGATATGGATTCGTGAATCCAGCAGTACTTTATTCAAGAATACGATTTGAACATACTTTCCATAGCTGAGGTGAGAATACATTTGAGGCATCCCTCAGGACTGCAATTTTCACAGGAATTTAAGTGAAGGGGACCGATGTGTCCTTTTCTATTCTAAGATAGAATGGCGTCTATTTGTGGAAGCCTATATAAAAAATTGAAAACGGCATTCCTTTGAAGAAACCTATTACACCCCTAGCGCTATACTGTTCTTATGTCTAATAAACCTGATTTTCACGTCTTAGTTTAATCATGCGATTCTCTTCTATTCGTTCCGTAGAAGTTACAATGTTTCAGAAATTGTACCTATTGTATTTTTCAATCTGCGTTTTTGTCTGCTTCTTTCTAGCAGTTTATCTGATAAGTATTGGTGTCCTTCTCATCAATGAATGCTAAAGTTTAACACTCTAATTTCTAATTGTCCAGTACTATTCATTCGACATAATGAAGAAGTTGTTTCATAAAGTCTACGCAATTGGAGAAACCGGAGTTGAAGCGTCGATGTATTGATGAATGTGTTCGAGTCACTGAGTGAGGTAAAGGTGACGTTGGCGAGGACGGCGGAAAAGATCAGAAAGAACATGATTTTTCTTGCGATCTTCATGCTGAAAATATAATTTCGACGTTACTGATAGTATAACTTCAGGCGGTTAGCAGGCACGATAGAGTTTGGTATTTCCCAAAGGATTTCGTAATTGGATTCACCTATTCTGCTGATAATGGTGCAAGGGCCTAACTATTCCTTTTCCAGTTACTATCGTTTTACTGTCGTTGCCTAAGACAACAGAATAGCCTGGTTCGAAGATATGGTTAGTTCATACAATTTCAGCTTCTTGTTGGCGCTAAAGATGCTCGTACATCTTTCTTATCACAGATTTCTCTTCCTCGAGATACTCTTCGTGACGCCTCTTCAACACGTCTAATATTTCCTGCTTTGTTAATAAACTCGTAGTAGCCAGTGCTGGAAGTGAATTTTCTTTTCCGCCGAAGATTATGTCAAACGGCGTCAGACTTGTGCTTTCATAAGCTGCTGTATTAAGGAATAACCATTCTAGATTTAGATTATAGTCAGTATACCCTCGCTCGTTGTCTCCACTAATGGAATCATAGGTTTGATAGGTTTGTTGTTTGTTCATTATTTTTTGTCTGCAGGACAAGAGACTACTCTACAGATTCGAAGGCTGGCGAGCCTGATATGAGACATCTGTCCCTTCTGCCGAGGACGACGTGTAACCCTGGAGGGTGAGAACAAACTGCACGTAGAAGTCCTAGCTAGCAATGATAGTGGCACCGAAGTACGGTGAGTTGGCCATACCCCCATGTTCCTGAAGTAATGCGAAAGCGGTTACGGGGAACATGGGTTGGCGGGAAAGGGGGGGTTTTAGTCAGTAAGAATCTGACACTACCCATCTTAATAATCGCCCAGCTCGGTAGACGATTGCTGGGATGGGTGTCTTATGTAAGATTTCCCCTCCTACAAAAACAAACTCATGGGATCAGGACGAGGGGCCGTTCACTGGAAGAATCAGTGATTTTCCTCACTTAGAATCAATTCAGTATCAGTCACTCGTCAAAAGATTTTTCAGAAATATGTGGGAATCAGCTTGATTCGGTAGAATCTTAGAAATCGATTCTGAAAATTTGAAACATGCTTTCATCAGTAAGATTGAGAAGAAACACCGGGAATCAGTGAGAATCGCCAAGGATCACTCGGAATCGCTAAGATTCCATGCAGACTCGGGCGAGTCAGCTTGAGTTAGTTTAGGATCAACGCGTTAAAACACGTCAAGTGCGCAGTCTCGAACGACATCGTCCTCCCACTTTTAATGCTGCGTAATATGTGAACGATCCCCTAGTGTGGTCGAGAAACGATGGAATCGATGAAGAATCAACGAAGAATCAGCTGGACTCAGGCGGAATCAACAGAAATCAGTCGTACTGATGCAACTCAATGCGCGCTACTGTCAGAATGAGCCCTGTGCGATCTTCTGAGTTTGGATTCGATTCTTTTCTTTTCTTAAGCTCAGAATCAAACCGGATTATGCTTCATGTATGGAATCACAGGAATCGTGATCTAATTGACGGAATAATTATGCTCACGTAGAATCGATTCTAGAGTGGACGGCCCCTCGGATAAGGATAATGTATTCAGTGAGCACTTCCTGAATGGATATGATGTAGTTATTTCCGTATTGACTTTCGCTTGATAGTCCAACTATGTCCATGGCGATTTATTTTGTTTGGCTCTGTCGGTGTTTCTGGAGTCACAGCTTCTACTTTGGGTTGTAACAGGGTCGATCCCGTTTGCTTCTCTCAATACATTTAGCTTTTCTTCTTCAATTAGTAGTTTGTCAGATCGTTTACAGAGGAAAATTTTATGTTCCTGGATTCAGTTTGCAAAAGGAAATTCAACATGTCTCGAATCCGTAGCCTCTCGATATTTAACCATGAGCCATCATTTCGATGTTGATGATTAGATGATCTTGCATATGAAACTTTTATATTTTCCAGCTTTCATTAGTTACAAAGTCATTCAACTTAGTGTGAAGAAGTTACATCCACTCTTCTTCATCGAAATCCGGCAGTTGGATTCGTGCCAAGAAGAAGATATTTTTCTTGCTGTCTTTCACCTGATTTTTCTCCACCTACGGGTTTGATTTTCAATTTGGCTGGCCTGAAATCCGTTTTTTGATAGGAGTATCCCTTAAAAATTTCCGTTACGTCTTTTGAAACATGGTTTCCTAATGTTTTTGCGATGAGTTTACCAACTTTATTTGCTGGTCTTCGCTTTAACAATGCTTCTGGGTGAGGGCAGATCTCTTCAGTTTTTGAGCCATTATTATTAGCAATGATCTCATCATCGACATCTGATTTATCATCTTCAGCATTGTCTACCATCTTAGTAGGTGAGTTTTCTGAAATATTTTCCATTTGATTGATTGAATGCATTCGGAAAAGTGCATCAGCCGCGGTATTGTCCTTGCTTTTTTTAACTGAATCTCGTATAAATATATCCATATAAGGGTAGTCACGAGTTCAACCATGTTGAAGGAGTATCCTTCACATTGGAGAGCCACTTCAAGGCCTATGATCCATTTGTATAAAACATTTTCATCTCAATTAATATGGATAATCATCTGATTCTTGAAATATAATAAATAGCATGTCCTCTTCGAGAAAAATTTGCTCCTAAACCTACATCGCTAGCGTCTGCGGTCAATGTGAATGTTTCATCGTTATCCGATTATTGTAATACAAAGGAGAAGCAAAGACATCTTCTTAATTCTAGGCAGCTTATCTCACAGGCTGAAGTTTACTCGAAACGTTGATCCTTTTTTGTCAGTGCCGTCAATGGTTTTGCTGTTGCTGAATAGTTTTTTCATAAATTGACGGTAATATCCGGATAATCCAGGTAAACGAATCATATTTTCAAAGATATCAAAGGACTTGAAGTAATTTGTGAAATTTTTAAAGATTCCGAAGAATTTCCAAGTACTTAACATTTTTTAAAGGAATTTCCAAAGATTTTGAAGGATTCCAAAATATACATGTAAAGGGATTTAAAATATTGTCAATTTATTAATTCATTCCTAATTTATTGCAATAATTTGAAATATTTCAGGGAATTTTTAAATATTCCAAGAATTTTTTCATTTATTACAATATTTTGAAGAAACTTCAAAGGATTTGGAATATTTTAGGGTATTTGAAAAGAATCCAAGACATTCTTGAGAGATTTTAATTATTTCAAGTTTTCCAAATATTTTAATGCAAATTCTTTGGAATTTATTTGGAAGTCCCAGTGAATACATGTTAATTTATCCTGAACTCTTTTAAAGTTCGTTGAATCCAATTAAATTCTGAATTCACCCAATTCTACTCAATATAATGATTTAAAAAAAAAAATTCATTTCTATTAAAGGAAGTGAAGCTATTATTTCAGCCATTTAGTGTCTGATACTGACTTTTTTATTATATTCAAAAATTTTTTGTGATTTTTTACATATTTTTTTCGAAATTCCATGCGACATTTTTTCTTAGGTTTATGCGATTAATGCAACTTGTGTTATGCCACAGTTTTAACCCATTTCACGGTATTTTTTCAAAATCCAAAGAATTTCCGACAGCTGTACAAATTTCAAAAGAATTTGAAGAGATTCAAAGGGATTCAAAATTTTTTTCGGGTATGTTATGAGATTTCAAGGAATTTCAAATGATTTTAAAGATTTTAGGGTATTTTAAAAGATTTCAAGGAATTCTTAGTAGATTTTCATACTTTGAAGGGACTTCAAAGAATTTGAAATATTTTAAGTTATTTCAAAAGATTTCAATGCAATTTTAATTGATTCTTGTAATTCAATTGAATTTCAAATTATTTGAGATATTTCAGGATATTTTAGAAGAATCCAAGGAATTTTCATGAGTTTTAAAAAGTTTAAAGTGATTTTGAAAGATTTCAAAGAATTTGAAATACTTTAGGGAATTTTGAAAGATTCCAAAAAAATTTTCAAATGAAACATTTGATTAAAATGATGAATTTTCAATTTATTTTTAATTTTTTAATTTGAAACATTCCTGTGGACTTTATAAGCAATTTCAAATCTCTCAATTTTCTGAAGGACATTGAAGAATTTAATCTTAAGAAGTGAAAGATTTCGTATGCTTTCAAACGTTCGTGCAGATTGAGAACAATATTTTTCCAATTCATCAGAAATCATTTCGAATTCACACTTAATTCTTCTAAATTCTTCTGAATTCTGCAGAATACTTTTGATACATTTTATCAAATTTCTTGGAATGTCGACAAATTTTTCTAAAGTCATTTCAAACATGCGGAATTCAATGCATTTTTAAATATTTTTGAACTGTTCTCATTTCACTTGCGCTTTTGAAAATTTACATTAAATTTTCACAAATTACATCGAAGTCTTTCCATGTTTCTTGAACTCCTCTAAATTCACTTCAATTTGACTGAAAACAAAAGAATTTTGAAATTTTTTCCAATCTTCCCGAATACAACATGAATTCGTTCAAATTTACTAGAAATATGTTCTTAGAATATTTTTATAACATCCCAAAAAGGTTCATGAAAAAAGTTTTTGAATTATTACACTTTTATAAACGTAATCTGGCCTGACCTGGGACGTTTTCAAGAATGTTATATAAAATTGGAATATTTCACCTAATTAAAAACCATTTTTTGGAAATTCGGTTTGAATGTTTATTCAATTTGACGTAAATTGAATACAAAATACCAAAAAATTGAAAAAAAATGATGAACGCAATGGCGCGTGTATAGCTTCCGGTTTTGAAAAATTCCGTGAAACAGCACAAAATAATTGGGCGAGTATCCCGCGTATTTGTTGTCTACTCATGATGACATTTTTTGGGAAAAAATACATTTTCACATCTGGTCTTGTCTGGTGAAATGCTGTTCGAAATTTAAAGATTTCAATAACAGGAAATACACATATTTTCATAATAATGTCATAAATCTTAAGTATTTTTTAGGCTCCGTAGTGGAAAAAATAGATTGTAATACAGGGTGTGCAAGTACTCTAGTTACATTTTTATATTTTTGAATTCCTCATAAAAAATAGAGTTGAAAATATTAATAAAAATTTGTTGTAAAATTAATAAATAATGAGTAATTAATCTGAATATAATGTAAGAACACCCAAAACGTCATTGCCGTACGGCGTCTCAACCTCACTTTGCACAAAGATAAACTGATTTCCTCCTTTTTCTTAAACAGTAACCTGAAAAACGTTCAACGTATCAAATTTGTAAACTTCACATAAACATAAATTTAATTTTTGTACATTTTTTAAGTCAAATAAATAATATTTTAAAAACCATAAAGTCTGTCCGTCAATTTTTTCCTTTTCAAACGTCATTACCGTACGTCTTTTTCTTAGTAAAATATTGTAGTTACAGTTGAGTAATAAATACAGAAATATTAGGCGTATCCTTTAATACAAGATTTTATAAAATTGAGCCTAAAATATTAATACTCTTTTTTGTGAATCCAATATTAAAACTGAGAATTGCATGTTGACAACAAAAACGTCATTCCTGTACGTGCGTTGAAAGCCTATTTCGGGGTGAAAAAAAATTATAAAAACCATTTCGTTACTTGCTTGGCGGTGTTTTCTTTCATAAGTGGATGACTTTTTATAATTAAAATCTGTTGCTTTTTTATAAGCATCAAAAATGGTTAAACTTTAACATTTTCGTCGTATCATTACCGTACGGTACAATAGAACAGCGTAAAACTGATTATTTGCATGTGCATTATTATTTATATATATATATATATATAAAAAAAATAAAGTTAAACAACCACCGCAGGGTACCACTAAGAGCAACTGCCATCTAAAAAAAAAAAGATGTCAATAGCCCCCAGTGGAACCGCGGTAAAATACACCTATGGCCACGTCTCACATCCGTGAGATGGGTGGTCACAGGGCACGACGAAATCACAACGACAGGCCGGCGAAACCCTCGTGTGTCTTGAGGACACGAAGCGACCCAAGGATGACAGCTTTCTGCATCCATCTCGCAAGTGCCTTGGCATATTTTTGGCACGCGGGTATGGCTTTAAGGTTACGAACCAGTGATAGTTTAGCACCTCCGAGAGCACCTATCACAAGGACAATTACTCGTACCGAATATTTTGGGTACAGTCGTTGCAGCTCTCTTTTAAGGTCTTGATACCTCTCCTCTTTTTCTTTCTCCTTTGCAGTGATATTGTATTCGGACGGAGCCGAGAATTCGATCACGAATATAGTTCGTTTCTCGAAGTCTTGGAGAACAATGTCAGGCCTCGAGTGCGCAACGGAGACTGCTGCCCGAAAATCATAGTTCCAGAAAATCTGGCACTTCTCGTTTCGGACAATTGACTCTATATCCCTTGGAGCGTTCGGCAGGGCAGGGTCGCGACCAACACCATAAGAGCGACAAAGGTGGTAATAAAGTACTCTTAGGGCCGCGTTATGTCTATAGATATACGTTGTTCCTGCGTGGGTTGGACACCCCGATAGTATGTGTTCTAGGTACTCAGCGTGTGCATGACACGCTCTGCACCTATCACTGGGAACTTCTTGACATAAAATGCGGTGACGGTATGCTAAGGTGGAGATGACACCGTCCTGGCATGCGAAAATAAAGCCCTCTGTACCTGAATTGAGCCCTGATGATTTGAGGAAAGCAAAAGTTTGCTCCTTCGACAAGGACTGTTTTTCTACATTTCTGTGAAAGTTTCCGTGCATATGCTTGTCGAGTAGCTCTTGGTGAAATTTTCCAACCTCTGCTTTCTTCACTTCGGCTTTTAGACGTGAAGCATCTAGATGGAGTAATGCACTTTCCTCACTTCTGATATTAAAATTCAGGCCAAGGGTCTCGGCAGCTTGCTCCGCGGCTTTGTAAAGGAACGCTCCTTCGCCAATCATCTCGTGGTTTCTGACCATCTTTAGGAGAGGATCTCTGCCATTTGCAACGATGTAAGCTGTACTCAAAATAATTCGGTTATGAAGACACTGGAGATTCAGAAGTCCGCGTCCGCCTTGACGGCGTGAAATGTATAATCGCGGAACTGACGAATTGATATGCAAGCTTTTATGCATATGCATGATCTTACGCGTGGTGACATCAAGGGCCTTAAGCTCGTTCTTCGTCCATTGAACCACCCCAAACGAGTAGAGTAGGACCGGGACGGCAAGCATGTTAGTCGCAGATACCTTGTTCAACGCCGACAGATTGGAAGACCAAATCTGTCGAAGAAGATGCTTGTATCTGCTTCGGAGAGACTCCTTCACTGATGTTACGTCCTGAATGCGGCTTTGAGGCACGCCCAGGTATGTATAGGTCTCTCCAGTGTTAAGATGTCTAATAACACTTATATCGACAAGCTCAGGGTCCTTGGGAACGCCAGTAATCTTTCCTTTCTTCAAATGAATTTTGGCACACTTTTCCAAACCAAAGTCCATCCCAATCTCTCCTGTGTAGTTCTTGACGATATTTATAGCAGTTTGAAGTTTGCTTTTACCAGCGGCATAGATCTTCAGGTCATCCATATAAAATACATGAGTGACCTTATGCTCACGCTGATTAGTGTCGCCACAGAGGTATCCAGGAGAATTTCGTAGTGCGAGAGATAGAGGCAGAAGTGTGATGCAAAAAAGTAAAGGGCTCATACTATCCCCTTGAAAGACGCCCCTCTGGAAGGTGACCTTGTTCGTCGTCACTCGATGATTCCTAGATGAGATTGTAAATCTAGTTTTCCAAAGAGGCATCAATCTCTCTATGCATCTCACTATTTGTGGATGTACCTTCAAGCTTTCCAACAGACAGATGATAAGTCTATGAGAGGTTGAATCGAAAGCTTTCCGGTAGTCAATCCAGGCCATTGAAAGGACGCGCTGATGGACTGTAGCGTCTTTACAAACACACCTGTCAATCAGCAGGTTCTCTCGACAGCCTGCTACACCTTTTTTCGAGCCTCGTTGTTCGTACATCTCTCGCCATACAGGCTCAATTCGTCGAACAATCCTGTTGTTTAGGACAGCTGTAAAGATCTTATACAGTGTGTTCAAACAAGTTATTGGCCTGTAATTCTCCGGTTTGGACAAGTTGCCTTTTTTCGGTAGGAGTATAGTACGTCCTAACACCAGCCACTGCGGAATGGGCGTCTCCGACTTTAAATATGAGGTGAATATGCGGGCCAAATGTTGGTGGATAGAAGTAAACTTCTTCCACCAAAAGTTCTTGATACAATCTGGTCCAGCACCGGAAAAGTTCTTCGTGCCTCTAAGTGCTTTTTTCACCTCTTCGGCAGTGACTGATGGGCACTCCTCCTCAGATTTTATGAGGTTGTCGCAAAACTCCTTGAAGCGGATGATATTGTCAGTATCTTCTTTCAACTCTAGTGTTTTCGGGATCTTGTACACCTCTCTCCAAAAAGTCTCTACCTCCTTGGGCTTGGGTGGATTTTTTACAAAAACAGGGGGATCACTGAAGAGGCGTGATGGGTCAGCAAGAAACTGTTGATTCTCCCTGATCCATCTCTCCCTCTTCTGTATCCTCCTCCTTGCGTCAGATAACAGCCTTATTTTGTCAACAATATGCTGCTTGATTGTCAGCAGCTTTGACTTGTTCAGTGTGTGATTCAAGGTCCTTAGTTCTTGGGCGAACTTTCGAACCCTTTCCGTGAACGGTCTACCAGATGTTATGTAGTCAATCACACATTGAACACGGGACGCATTCTGTCTTGCCCATCCAATTTTCTTGTTCAGTTGATGCAAGCGTCTTTTGGTCTTTTGATCCATCGTCGGTTTCAGCCTTCGATTTGAATCAGCCAAAGCTCTCGCAGCACCATAAACTGAGCAATTGATGGTCCAGAGGTCGGA
>CAKNXH010062577.1:917-44718 GCA_932178445.1 Andricus quercusramuli
AAGAAATATGACTTTTCTACCCAAAGACATGAATTTTCAATCCAAAAAGATAAATTTTTAACAAAAAACATAATAGCTTATATTTCAACCGAAAAAGACGAATTGTCAAGAAAATGCATGAATTTTCATCCAAATAATTGAATTTTCATTAAAAAGAATGAAGTTTCAAACAAAAAAGATTAATCTTCAATCAAAAACAGTTGTATTTTCCACCAAATCATTGAATTTTCATTAAAAAGAATGAAGTTTCAAACAAAAAACTTTAATCTTCATCCAAAACAGTTGTATTTTCAACAAAAAAGTTGAATTTGCAAGCCAAAGAGACGAATTTTTTAAAAGATATTCCAATTTTCAATCAGAAATGTCGAATTTTCAACAAAAAAGTTCTTTCAAACCAAAAAGATGATTTTACCAAAATAAATGAATTTTCAAGAAAAGTTGAATTTTCAAGCTAAAGTTCGAATGTTTTAGGAAACGGTTGACTTTGAAACACGAAAAGATGAGTTTTCAAAAAAAAAAATGATATTTTCAACGAAGAAAGATTAATTTTAAAGCAAATAGTTGAATTTTCAAAAAAAAAAAAAAAATTTTTAACCAAATAGTTGAATTTTCAAAAAGAAGAATTAATTTTTAACCAAAAAGTTGAATTTTCAAAAAGAAAAATTAATTTTTAACCAAAAAATATGAATTCTCAAAGAAAAATATAATAGTAATATATAGTAGTTAACATCAAAAATAATAAAATAATAGTTGATATTTCGCCAAAAAAGATACGGCCGAATTCAACCCAAAAAGAAATTTTGAACGAAATAGTTAAATTTTCACCTAAGATATGAATCTTCAACAGAAAAAATGAATTTTTAGCAAAGTAGTTAAACTTTCAACCAAGCAGTTGGATTTTTAATAAAAAAACATGAATTTTCAAAGAAAAATATAATTTTTTAATTTAATTTTAAATAAAACAGTGAATGTTAAACAACCAAAAAATGAATTTTTAACAAGGAATTCTCAACCGAAAATATTGAACTTAAAAAAAAAATGTAATAGTTAATATTTAAATAATATTTTAGTATTTTTAACCAAAGAAGATGAAATTTATATAAAAATAGATGCATTTTTTAACATCTTACAAACTGACTCGGATTATTCCTAAAATATTGAACAAATGTTTATAATTAAAAAAATTATATTAAAATTATCCAGATTCTTTTCGAAATTTTTCGCAATCTTTTTTAATGTTTTTGAATTTTCTTTAAAAATTAAGTTTTCAAAATAAAAGTAATTTAAGATTTTCCTATGAATTTTGCCTACATTTTTTTTATTATGAAAAATCAAAAACTTGCCTTCAAATGTTCCAGATTATTTTTTCAAAATTTCAAAAATCTATTGAAATGTTTTAAAATCTTTAAAAACCTAAAAATTGTTTTACATGTCTGTAAATCTTTTCAAATTTTAAAGAATTAAAAAAAAAACATGAATCCTCAATAAAAATATAATTAAATTAATTTAAAATGAGAAACAGTTGAATTTAACCAAAAAACTACGAATTTTCAATAAAATAGTTTAATTGTTGAACAAAACAGGTTAATTTGTAGTCAAACGGTTTCATTTTTAACCAAAAAAGATGGAATTTCTATATGAAGAGATGAATTTTTAAACCAAAATACGATTTTTCAACAAAATATTTAAATTTTCAACAATACTGATGAATTTTCAACCAACATTTTTTAAAATTTCAATTCAAACAAACAAGATGATATTTTAATAAAAAAACAAACAAATTGTTATTAAAATAATTAAACTTCCAACTAAGCAGATGAATCTTCGGCCTAAAAATGAAATTTTAACAAAGTAGTACAACTTTTAACTAAGTGGTTGAATTTTCAACAAAAAAATGTATTTTTAACGAAGAATATAATAGTTTATATTTCAATCAAGAGATTTAATTTTAAATTTAAAAAAATTAATTCAACCAAAAAAGACGCATTTTGAATAATTCAAATAGTTGATTTTTCCGTTAAAAAATTAATTTTCAACTAAAAGAAACGAATATTCCAGAAAAGAATTGAAATCTTCAATCTAAATAATAAATTTTTAAGAAAGTAGTTCAAGTTTCAACCAAGTTGTTGAATTTTTTAACAAAAAGCTGATCTTCAATGAAAAACTTATTTTCAACCTAGAAAATGAATTTTTGAGCAAAAAAGACGAATTTTCAGCAAAAATGTTCATTTTCAAAAAAAAGAAAGATGAATATTCAATCCAGAAAAATTACTTTTCTACCAACAAAGATAAATTTTAAACAAAATAATTTAATTTTCAACCAAATAATATAATTGTTATGCAGAAGAGATGAATTAACCACCAAAAATATTATAGCAGACTTTTTAATAAATAAAATCGATCAAATAGTTGAATTTTAAAGCCAGAAAACACATTTTTTGCAAAACAGTTGTATTTTCCACTTTAAAATGTGAATTTTTAACAAAAAAGTTGAATTTTTAACCAAAAAAGGTTTTCTACGGTAAGAAATTCATTTCCAACGAAAGTTCATTTTCTACCTAAGAAATGAATTTTTAAGCAAAAAAGACAAATTTTCAACACAAATGTTTATTCTCAACAAAATAAAGATGAATTTTTGAAACAGAAAGATGACTTTTCTACAAAAAAAATGAATTTTCAACCAATTTTTAACAAAAAAGTTCATTTTTAACCATAGATGAATTTTCAACTAAAAAATGATGAATCTTCAACCTAAATAATGAATTTTTAAGAAAGTAGTTCAACTCTAAACCAAACAGTTGAATTTTCAACCAAGAAAGCTTTTCTACGATAAGTGATTAATTTTCAACGAAAAACTAATTTTCTACCTGGAAAATGAATTTTCAATCCAGAAAGATGACTTTTCTACCAAGAAAGATAAATTTTCAACAAAATACTTAAATTTTCAACCAAGCAATATAATTTCTACCCAGGAAAGATGAATTCTGAAACAAAATATTATAGCAGACTTTGTAATTAAAAAGATTTAATTATCAACCAAGAAACATTTTATTTTTTATATTGGGTTCTCTGAATTTCGTTCACATTTAAGCAAAAAAATGAGAAATGATGAAATATTGAAAGAATTTCAATTTTTTCAAATATACTCACAACGCTTGCTGATAAGGGACACTTTTTTCAGGACAAAAGAAATCAGATGGGGAGTGGTCGTCTGGAATTATGCAGAAGTTGTTCTAGTCATTTTTTACGTGGCATTCATCTTTGAACGTTTTTTGGTGCCTCTATTCAGACAATCTGGGGTTGATCCTTTAGATCCTCGAACTTTAATTCTGAGCATGTTTGGCACGATGATGCCCGGAATTTTAGTCTTCCTCTGTGGATTTTATTGCCTACTTCATTCCTGGATGAACGGTTCTGCTGAACTTCTTCGATTTGCTGATAGAATGTTCTATAAGGTAAAAAAACATTCATCAGTAAAATAGTAACCATAGTGTTCTAAAGAGTTTGAGTGCTCGGAGAAATTCTCACGAGCATGAGAATATGCCAAAGAAATGATTCTTTAACTAAAACGAAGAATCTTCAACCAAAAATATGAATGTTTAACCAAATAGTTGAATTTTCAACCCAAAAGATTAATTTTCTACCAAAGAAGACTAATTTTCAACAAAGTTTATCAATTTTTATCTAAAAAACATCCCCTTTCAACCAAGATTAGAACAGTTAAATTTTCAGAAAAATAAATGTTCAAAAAAAAATGTCAACAAAATAAAATAATTCTTTTTATAACAAAAAAAAACGGATTTTTTAACCAAAAAGGATAAAAATTAAATTTTCAGTTGAGACGATCAATTTTCAATAAAAAAAACGAATTCGCAACGAAATAATTCAATATTAAACTAGAAAAGACGAATTTACAATCCAAAAATATAACACATATTTCAATTTACAGTTAGAAAAGTAAATTTAAAAAAACGATTTTTCAGCGAAAATAATTTTCAACTGAAAATATAAATTTTCAACCGAAAATGGAATAGTTATATTTCCAGTTAAAAAAATTAATGTTCAACTAAAAAGAAACGAATTTTTAACAAAAGAAATTATTTTTAAAACCACAATGATGAATTTTTAACCAAAAATATGAAATTTTGTCCAAATACACTGGATTTTTAAATCCAAAAGACGAATTTTCTATCAACAAAAAAAACGAATTTTCAACTAAACAGTATAATAGTATAATAGTATAATTTTCAACCAAGAAGATTAAATTTCTATCAGAAAAGATAAATTTTTGACAAAAAATGAAACAGTTGTATTTCCAGTTTAAAAAATTAATTCTAAAAAAAGAAAAATCTTATTTTCAACCAAAAAGATCAATTTTTAACCAATAAGACGAATTTTCAATAAAATACTGGAATTTTAAACCAGATATTTGAATTTTCAACTACAACTATACAATTTCCAATTGAAATAAGTTAAATTTTCAGTTAAAAAAATTACTTTAAACAAAACAAACAAAAAAAATTTCAAAAAAATAGTTACATTTTCAAAGTGATGAATTTTCAAATAAAATTGTGAATATGTAACTCGAATAGTTGATTTTTAAATCAGAAAGTTGAATTTTTTAGTGAAATGGTGAATCTTTAACTAGAATAATTGAATTTTTGACCAAAAAGATAAATCTTCAACCAAGTAGACTAATTTCTACCAAAAAAACACGTATTTTCAACTAAAAAAGTTAAATTTTCAACCAAAAATTGATTAATTAAATTTTTAGTTAAAAATGAATGTTCAACCAAAGAGATGAATTTTTAACTAAAATTGTGGAATATTCGACTGCAATAAGTTACATTTTCAGCTAAAAAAAAAACAATTTTCAACTGAAAATCATCCAAAGAAAAAACAAGTTTTCAATGAAACAGCTCATTTTTCCACCAAAGAAATTAATTTTTAATTAAAACGACTAATCTCCGTATAAAAAATTGTAACAAAAGAATTTAACTTTCAACCAAGTAATTTTATTTCCAACCTAAAAGATGATTTTTCAACAAAATAGATTATTCTTCAAACAAATTGTTAAGTTTTTAAGCCAAAAAGACCAATTTTTACAAAAAAATTGAATTTTCAACCAGGAAATATGAATTTTTGACAAAAAAGTTATCTGTCAATCAAATAGTTGAATTTTCTACGAAAACAGGGGAATCTTCAGCCGAAAAAGACGAATTTTCAATAAAATAAGTACATTTCTAACAAAAAATATGAATTTTCAAATAAAATTATGTATTTTAAAACAAAGGGGTGATTTTCAATCAAGAAGATTAATTTTCTATCAAAAAAGACGAAGTTTAAACTAAAATTTCAACAAAAAAGATTTAAATTTTAATTTAAAAATCTAGCAATTTTAGCTAAATTGCGATTTTTATCAGGATTCATAACAATTCAATTGATAGCCCTTTTTATACATTTTACACAAGAACTGATTATAATTTTATTGTTTTTCCTAATTTTCCCGGCTCTAAAGTGCCATATTTACTGAAAAAATTTGAATTTTTATATTTTTTCACAAGTTTTTAAATAATACGATTAATGAATTAATTCATTTCATTATTATAAGAAAAAATGTAACCAAAAGTAACCTTTTCATAAAATAAGTCACTTTTTAGTAAGCGCGGATCAAAAAAGTAACTAGGTTACTAAAAAGTAACCCATTCCGAGCCCTGGATTACTTTTATTCAAAGTTAATTTTGTAATTATTTTGGAAATGTCAGGAAATATTTCATTTATAATAATAAATGTTCCAATTAAAGGGCTCGGATCGACTAGAAGACTTAAAAAATTATAAAGAATGTCGCATGAAATAAAATAACATGTTTGTTTAGAAAGATAGTGTACATAATTCCCATTGGTTTTCAGATGTTCTTTGCAAAATCAAAATAAACTTTAAAATTAAAACAATGTTTAAACAATATAGTCAGTTCGTTATTCTGCTTGAAAAATCCTATATATGTGTTTAAAATATTTCTTTCTGAAATTTAAACTTGTCGACTTGAATTATTTTTAAATGAGAAAAGTTTGTGATTCACATTAATTTTTAGCATTTGAAACTTGAAATTACTCAACAATTAAGGCTTTCAATTTAGAATGTATCACTTATCATAAATAATAAATCAAATATATTTTATATTAAAATTTTTAAATTAAATTATACATTTTTTAATAATTCAGACTCCACAGCAAAAAATGCTCTCGAAACAAGGGAAATAAAGTGATTTTTCACGAAAACAGGGACAAAATTCTTTTGAATAAAATTACTATACATAGAATATGGAATTCAATATGAAACACTTAAAAATCCTAAGATTTCAAGTTAAAATATACTGCACTTTCAACCAGAAGAGACGACTTATCAAACCAAATACAGATGTTCAACCCAAATACGAATTTTTATCAAAAGAGTTGAATTTTTGTCAAAAAAAAAGATGACTTTTAAACAAAATAATTAAATTTTCCACCAAATGGTCGAATTTTCACAGAAAAAAGGTCAAAACTCAATCAAAATTCGTTGCATTTTCATTTTTTAATAATTCAGACTTCACAGCCCAAAATGCTATTGAAACAGGGGAAATAAGATGATTTTTCACGAAAATAGTGGAATAAATTCTTTCAAATAAAATCTGTATGGAAATAATATTGAATTCAATATGAAACGCTTTAAATTCCTAAGATTTCAAGTCGAAGTATATTGCATTTTCAACAAAGTAGTTAAATTTTTAAACAAAACAGTCGAATTTTTAACAAAAGAGTTGAGTTTTCAAATTAAAACGTCGAATAGTATAGAAAACAGTTGACTATTAAACTCAAAAGATTAATTTTTAATCAAATAATTGAGTAAAAAAAAAAAAATTCAACCATACAGTAGCATTTGAAACCAAATAGTTGAACTTTCAATCATAAGAGACGAATTTTCAACGAAATAGATGAATTTTTAACCAAACTGTTGAATTTTCATGTCAAAACGATGAATTTTTTCGAACACAGCTCATTTTTTCAACAAAAAGTTAATTTTCAATAAAAAAAGATGACTTTTCTACCATGAAAGAGAAATTTTGTATCCAAAAAGATTAAAGTTCAATGAAACAGTTGAATTTTTACCAAAAAAGATTACTTTTGTACAAATTAATTGCATTTTCAACCAAGAAAGATGAACTTTCAATCAAATAGTTAAATTTTCATGCTGAGAAGAAAAATTTTGTAGAAGACAGTTAATTTTTCATACAAAAATTTCATTTTCAACTAAAAAAAGATGACTTTTCTAACATAAAAGACGAATTTTCTATCCAAAAAATGAATGTTCAAAATACAGTTGAGTTTTTAGCCAAATAGATGACTAGCAAACAAAATAATTGAATTATGAACAAAATAATGGAATTTTCAACCAAATAGTCGATATTTCAGATAATAGAGATTAAATCTCAACTGAAAACAGTTGCATTTTCAACCAAATTGTTGAAGTTTCCACTAAATATTTAAATTTTCAAGCCAAAAGGACGAATTTTTTATAAGACAGTTAAATTATCAAACTGAAAAGTTGAATTTTCAACAAATAGATCGTTTTCAACCAAGTAAGATGAATTTTGAACCAAATAAAACCCAAATAGTTGCATTTACAATCATATGATTGGACTATAATTAAAAGACGAATTTTTAAGAAAATAGACAAGATAGATTCTTAATCGAATGGTTGAATTTTCATGACATAAAGGCGAATTTTTTAGAAGACATTTAATTTCTTACTTGCAAACAAAATACATAATTTAATTTTAAAGAAAATAATCGAATTTTCAACCAAATGGTCGAATATTTCAATAATAGAGATTAAAACTCAACCAAAAACAGTTGCACTTCAAACCAAATAGTTGAAACTTCCACCAAATAGTTGAATATTTAAGCCAAGAGCACGAATTTTTGATAAGACAATTGAATTATCAGCCTGAAAAGTTGAATTTTCAACAAATAGGTCATTTGCAACAAAGAAAGATGAATTTTTAACCAAATAGTTGAACTTTCAAGAACAAAAAATTAATTTTAAACCAAATAGTTGCATTTACAATCAAGTACTTGGACTTTAATTAAAAGACGAATTTTCAGCAAAATAGATGAATTTTTTATCGAGTTGTTCAATTTTGATGCCATAAAGACGAATTTTTTAGACATTTAATTTTTCAACAAAAAAATTCATTTTCAACCAAAAAAGATGACTTTTATATCATAAAAGACGAATTTTCTATCAAAAAAGTTGAATGTTCAACAAACAGTTGAATTTTTGACCAAATGGTCCAATATTTAAATAATAGAGATTAAACCTCAACCAAAAATAGTTGCATTTTCCACCAAATAGTTGAAGATTTCACTAAATAATTAAATTTTAAAGCCAGAAGGACGAATTTTTTTTAAGACAATTGAATTATCAACCTGAAAAGATGAATTTTCAACAAATAGATCGTTTTCAACCAAGAAAGATGAATTGTGAACCAAATCTTAAAAAAAAAATTAATTTTGAGCCAAATAGTTGCATTTACAACCAAGTAGTTGGACTTTCAATTAAAAGAATAATTTTCAGTTCATTTTTAACCAAAAAAGATGAATTTTCTATCATAAGAGACGAATTTTCTATCCAAAAAGTTGAATGCTCAAAAAACAGTTGAAGTTTTTTCCAAAAAATATGACTTCCAAACAAAATAACTGAATTTGGAAAAAATAATTGAACTCTTAACCAAATGGTCGAATTTTCAGTCAATTTTCTACAAAAAAAAAGATTACTTTTTTATCATAAAAGACGAATTTTCTATCCTAAAAGTTGAATGTTCAACAAAACAGTTGAATTTTTTACCAGAAAAGATAACTTTTTAAACAAAATAATTGAATTTGGACAAAGTAGTTAAACTTTCAACCAAAAGGTCGAATTTTCAGCTAATTAAAAAAAAAGATTAATTTACTATAAAAAATACGGATTTTCTATCCAAAAAGTTGAATGTTCAAAAAACAGTTGAATTTTTTACCAAAAAAGATGACTTTCAAACAAAATAACTGAATTTGGACAAAATAATTGAACTTTTAACCAAATGGTCGAATTTTCAGTTAATTTTCAACCAAAAAAGATTACTTTTCTATCATAAAAGACGAATTTTCTACCTGACATATCAACCTGAAAAGTTGAATATTCAACAAATAGATCGTTTTCAACCAAGAAAAATAATTTTTTAACCAAATGGATGCATGTACAACCGAATAGTCGAACTCTCAATCAAGAGATGAATTTTCAACCAAAAAAAAGAAGACTTTTCTACCATAAATGAGGAATTTTCTATCCAAAAAGATTAATGTTCAACAGAACAGTTGAATTTTTCATTAAAAAATATTACTTTTGAAGATAATAATTAAATTTTCAACCAATTAGTTGAATTTTTAATTAAAAAAGATTAAACCTGAAGCACGAAACATTTGCATTTTTAACTAAATAGTTGAAGTTTCAATCAAAATGTGAATTTTCAAGACAAAAAGACAAATTTTCTACCAAATAATCGAATTTTTATCTAAAAAGAGCTTGCTATTATAAAAAATAAAATCTTTCGTGTACCGATTCTCGAAATTAGAAATTGTTCAATTTTAAACGCTATTAATTAACATTTTTCTAAGTTTAAATCTTTAATGAGAAATTATTTACTACAAATTCTCAATTAAAATGATACAATTTTTCTGGTTTTTAATTCCAGTTTAAAATTTATATTGTGATTAAAATTGAAACCAAGTATAACGGACTTCTTGGAAAAAAGTCGATTAGTCGCATTTTTTTCAAAAAATTCGAAAAAATCACTCAATCCGAGGCCTGTAATCAATAATTTTTAAATTTATTTCCAGGATTGGTGGAATTCGACATCTTACGGGGGCTATTATCGCACTTGGAACGTAGTCGTGCACGATTGGCTCTACGCTTACATTTACAAAGATATGTACGAAATTATAACTCGAAAAAACAAATTTACTTCGACACTCACCGTCTTTCTAGTCTCAGCTGGTTTCCACGAATATATTTTAGCCTTCGCCTTTCGATTTTTTTACCCAGTGATGCTCGTGATGTTTGGTGGTTTTGGTATGATGTTCGTTTTCATCACAAAAAAGAACACAAAATCCAATGGTAATATTTTCCTCTGGCTGACCCTCTGTTCCGGTTCCGGTATAATGCTCAGCCTCTACTCAATGGAATTCTACGCCAGAATAAATTGTGCACCCTACGACGATAAAATTCTGGACCTTTTCCTTCCGAGGAGTTGGTTCTGTCGAAAACTACTTCCTGGTGTTTAATTTTAAAATTGTAACCTTATTCGCTGGAATTATTTTCAACTGTATATTACAAAACTAAAGATTTTTACAAAAAGAAATAAGTTTATTTGCGTCTTACATATATCTTTTTGTCCTTACACCTAACGATAAAGATAGAACAATATAATAATTATATACAGGCATTTATATATCTTCTCTATACAAATTAATTTATGACCTAAATGTATAAATGTTTATTTGTACCTATTAAAACAAGGCGATTCGAGACTTATGGCAAGATACAAATCCCGACTTAACAATAAGGAAAAGAAAAAGATTAACGTCGATTATAGAAGATATTATTATCAAATAACTTGAAAAATTCTTGAGGAAAATCCAAATGTCTGAAAGATTATGTACATATGAATATTTCTCGATGTTTCCTGATAGGATGAAGAAAAAAAGGAAATTAATAAACCAACGATCGCTTCTCGAATCGCCCTGTGCTTGACAATTACGTCTTTTGCATGGCAGAATTAAAGGCCAAACAAGGGACGTGGACGATCAACTCAAAACAATTTTTATCTTCGCCGATCGATGTCCCGATGATAAGGCTAAACAATTCAATAAGCGACTCGCACTAACAAGTATCCATAGTCAAAAAATATCCAGATTGAAGAGAAAAATTGGATACCAAAATTGTAAATTATTCATTGATTTTTAAAAACGTGAATAGCATCTTCATTTTAGATACCTAATATCTCAAAATTCTTTCTTTAAAAATAGAAACGCTTCAATTTGGTATAAGTGTTCAAATTCACCAAATTTTCGCCATACCTCTCCATGCACAATTGAAAAATATCGCCTAACTGATGAGATGGATGATTGAGTGATAAATTATAATTATAATGAACACAGTCGTTAAATTAATTTCTAGGATGCAGTTTTCATATAGGATAACGACATCAATAGTCTATTAATTAATTAATCAATTATTAATTAACCAATTATTAATTAACTATTGATCTTGCCCTAACTTTCACTCTAATCCTGGAGACAATGGGATATTGAAATGATTGTCTAGCCGTACGCCATTTACATGAGTATAGATATCTCCACAGAAGATAAATAAGTATAATTATTATTTATCTACAGATTAACCCTTTCGTAAAACACTTCATATCTCGAAAAAGAAACGAAAATAATTCAGTTCTTTAATAGTTCTTCTTCAAATTCAGCAGTTGGTCAAATAAATTTTCTTTTAATTTTAAAGAAAATAAACACGTGTTAATATAGAAGAACTGAATTACTTGGAACAAAGGCAGATACAAACGTTGCTACGAAGGGGTTAAGTTAATTAACAGGTGCGAATTTCTAATTATCGTAAAATATTATCGAACGACTACTATTTCATGTTTAAAATCACATACTTCTTTAGTTCAGGTTACTACAAAAAAATTGACTACAAAAATTGACTGAATTTTTTAAACGATATACTAATATTTTTAGATAATTATTTTTTTTTACAAACCTGAACAATTTTTACAAATTTCGCTGAACAAGAGAGTGCATTATTTTTTTCCTAGGCAATAACAAAAGAATTTTCCTCTTTCAAGTTTCATTTAAGGAGAGTTTAGAGCAAAATGGTCAATGCAAATTTCAAACAAATTGATCAAATGTAGAGAAACTTTAAAAAAGAGGCCAATTATAATTTTTTCTGATTTATAATAATTATTTTGTTTATTTTCAATTTAGAGGATCTATCCTGTAATCAAAATATCTACAAAATATTTAATCCTTGCCAGTTTTTGATTCAAAGTGGGATTTTTGTTTCCTAATTATTTAATTCGGTGACGCAATAAATATGTACTTATACATATAAACGATGTTTTATATTTAAATCTGAATTTAAAGCATCCGTAATTATACAGTTTAAAAATTTCACTTCTCAAGTTAAAAATTTTCAATTTGGAAATGCCTAATGTTGGAAAATTCTAAATTGAAACAAAATAGAATAATTCAAATTTCACAGCAACCAGAAAAAAATTTAATTTTAATCATTCAAAATTATAAAATTTTCAATTATCAAATCTAAAAACAAAGAAAAAATTAAAAATTGAAATATCAAGTCCAAAGAATTGAAAATTACAAACTTGAAGCTTTAAAGAAAATTCAATTCAACTTAAAATCATTGCAAAAATATAAAATTTCAATTGATTAAAGTGAAAAATTAAATAATTTCTGATTTAAAGAGCATTTCCTTGTTTAAATATGAAAATATTTTCAAAATCGTAACACTTTGGAACGTTTAAAATTCAAATGTTAAGAGGGGAAAAAATTTCAACTGGGAAACATTGAAAAATAGAAAATTATAATTTTCTGGTTTAAAAAATGAGGAAAATATTTATTATTATCGCGAAATATTCCATTTGATTGAAAAACTGTTGTTTATATTAGAATTTTAAGTACTCGAATTGAAAGTAGTTCGTTTAAACTTTTACGGAAGAATTTGTAAAATTATTTTAAAATTCATCATCAAAGTAAGCCAAAGTATCAAAGTATTTGCAACTTTTAAAGTTATTTTTTATCATACATTGTTTACAAAGAGACGGCTATACTTCTGCCTTAAAAAAATAAGGCTTTATCCCAAACATCAACAATTTTAACAGTGTTTAGAATAAAGACGAATGAATTTTATTATCAAGGGTCAATCCCTTCAATCTGAGTTATTACTTCAAACAATTAGAAATTATACCAACAAGCATCAAGCCTCCGTCAGTTTTGGAAATTCAATTTTAATGGGACTTATAAAAGATGAACGGATGTATTTTTTTTTCTTGAGACTGGGCCTTACTTTCCGAAATATAAGGAATTTAAATTGAAACTCTCGCCCTAAACCAGGGTGTCTAGTTATCAGGCAATTTTAAATTCCCGGTTTTTTCGTGATCACAGTTTTCCCCCGACCAAATTAAAAATGTCTTTTTGTAATTTTTCCCAAACTAACGTATAGAAATGGGAATTTCAACAATATATATTCACAAAATTTATGTCGGGAAGAAAATGATAATTTATTTACATGTGCCAAATTTATCATCAAGAAAAGACTGAAGTGATATTAATACGAAAAAATATTATTCGAAACTACATTGCCGATCAGTTATTTTGTAATATTTTTGAGATGATATTGCAAAATTAGTGCAAAGTTTAATGTTTTCTTAAAATTTAAATAAAACCTAACATTTTTAATATCCTTTAGATCATTTTAAAGATAAATTTATATAAAATCACACCAATTCATCGCATTCTTTGCACAATCAAAATAAATTTTAAAATTAACAAAATTTTAAACAATAGTCATTTCGTTATTCAAGTTGAAAAATTCTGTATCTGGGTTTAAAATATTTCTTTCTGAACTGTTAAACTTGTCAACTTGAATTATTTTTAAATGAGAGAAGTTTGTAATTCACATTAATTTTGAACTTCAGGAAAATTCATTTTGAACATTTTAAACTTGAAATTACCCAACAGTTAAGGCTTTCAATTTTCGAATGTAGCATTTATCATAAATAATAAATATTTTATATTAAATTTTTAAAATGAAATTAT
This sequence comes from Andricus quercusramuli, assembly GCA_932178445.1. Lineage (NCBI taxonomy): Eukaryota > Metazoa > Arthropoda > Insecta > Hymenoptera > Cynipidae > Andricus > Andricus quercusramuli. The sequence goes on from CAKNXH010062577.1 coordinate 14,841, forward strand.
TCATTTTTTAATAATTCAGAATTTACAGCCAAAAATGCTATCAGAACAAGGGAAATAAAATGATTTTTCATGAAAACAGGAGAAAATTTTTTTTAATGAAATTAATATAGGTAGAGTATGGAAATCAATATGAAACGCTTAAAAATCTTAAGATTTCAAGTTAAAATAAACTGCATTTTCAACCAAAAGAGACGAAGTTTCAAACCAAATACGAATTTTCAACTCAAATACGAATTTTTAACAAAAGAGTTGAATTTTTCACAAAAAAAGATGACTTTTGACCAAATAATTGAATTTTTAATCAAATGGTCGAATTTTCACAGAAAAGAGATCAAAACTGAACCAAAGATCGTTGCATTTTCAACCAAATAGTTGAATTTTAAAGCCAAACTACGAATCTTGTATAAGAAAGTTAAATTATCATTCTGACAAGTTGAATTTTTAATAAATAGATCATTTTCAACCACCAAATATGAATTTATAACCAAACAGTTGAATGTTCAACAACAACAAAAATTACATTTAAACCAAATAGTTGCATTCACAAGAAAATAGTTCGAAAAAAAAATCAAGAGACTAATTTTTAACAAAATAGATTAACTTTTAACCAGATGATAAAATTTTCAAGCCAAAATGCGAATTCTTTATAAGAAAGTTAAATTATCAGCCTGACAAATTGCATTTTCAATAAATAAGATGTTTTTAACCATAAAAGATAATTTTTGAACCAAATAGTTCAATTTAAAAAAAAATTTTAACAAATAGCTACTTTTTAAACGATCAAGATGACCTTCTGTCATAAAAGAGGAATTTTGAATCCAAAAGGATGGATTTTCTATCAAAAAATTTTCGACCAAAAAAGATAAATTTTCAACAAAATAATTAAATTTACAAACTAAAAAATCGATTATTTAACCAAAAAGAATTACCTTTATTTCATTAATTTTTAAATTAATTTTTAATTAATTCAGTTCATATTTAAATAAAAAGACGAGAAAAAGGGAAAGTTTCTTGAAAACAGGGAGAAAAAGAGGAATTCTTTTAATAAGTTTTAAGAGTTACATTTTTTTTTTAATCTTCAACTAGAAAAATGAATTTTTAACAAAGTAGTTGAACTTTCTACTAAATAGTTGAATTTCTAATCCGAAAATGTGAATTAAAAAAAAAATAATAATTTTCAACCGAAAAAGAATAATTTTGAGCCAGACAGTTGTATTTTTAAACGAAAAAGATTAAATTTGTAAAAAATATATGAATTTTTAAATGGAAAAGAAAAAGGTTGAATAAAATAGTAATTTTCAACCGAAAAAATTTGTTAGTCAAGAAAGAAAAAAAATGCAATAAAAATAATTAATTTTAAAGCAAAAAAGACGAATTTTCAACCGAAAACATGGAATTTTCTTCCAAAAATAGGTGGATTTTCTTATTCTGTTCTATTAATTCAGTTCGCATTCAAGTGAAAAAACGAAACAAAAATGAAGTTTCTTGAAAAGAGGGTAAAAATAGAGGAAGCCTTTAAAAATTTAATTTTAAATAATCGATTTAAAAAGTTTTCGACTTAAAAATGTCCAACTATTAAGTCTCTGTTAAATTAAAATTTTTGAAATATAAGGCTTTAATGAGAAATTATTTAATTTTTAATGTTCTCAATTAAAATGGTACAATTTTTTCTAGTTTTGAATTTCAATTTTAAAAGTTTGACTGTGATTAAAATTCAACCTAAGTATAACAAATTTCTGAGAAAAAAAAGACCATTATTAGCATTTTTCTTCAAGAAGTCGCAAAAATTGGCATTTTTTCTAAAAAGTCGAAAAGAGTCGAAATAGTCGCACGATCTATGTCATTATTATTGTGAAAATTTTTACTTGCATGGTGCAATATATTTCAATTTAAGACAAAAATGTTGGAAAATTAAAATTTTTTTTTCAACTCTTTTGTAGCAACTTTGTAAAATATTCATTAAAGTAAATGTCCCAGTATTTGCGACGGTTCCAATAATCGTGAAACTTGGTTATAATTCTAAAATATTGTTAAAAAATATATTAAAAGTAACATTCAATGATAAACCCCATTTATTTTTAGCATTATATACTAACAAATGGAAGTTTAAAGCATTGAAAATAAATAACAATCACGAAAAGTTAGCATCACAATTACTAGAACGTTTACCTTATATTATATTTTATCTAAATTTAAAAAAAATATTAAAATTTGCACTTTTTTTGCAATATCCTCTTAAATAATTGACAAAATTCCTTCAACCTGGTTTCTTTTATACCGAATTTTAATAGCTTTCGATCTATTTAAGAGAATAAATTTCAACTCTCATATAATTAACATTAAAGGAACATCAGCAATCATCAAAAACTGATGGCAACATGTACTAAACGCTATCATCAGATTTTGGCTCTATTTTTTGACTAACCAAAAAGTAGGATAAAGTAGGAAAAAGTAGATTTTGTGAAAGAAGATAAAAATTCCCAATCCAAAATAAAATCCACGGGGTTTTCCCAATTTTCCGGTCCGCTAGACACCCTGCAAGCCTGTTGTGTTCGATCTACGTTCATCCTTTTAAAATCCAATTGCAATTGGCTTTCCGCAATTAACAAATTTTCCCCTTTAAATTAAAACTCCTGCATCATCAAATCGACGACTTCTGCTAAGCCATCGACAGAGTGAAACTTGAAAGAGGATCAAAACTATGAACGGAAGAAATTGAGTAGCTAAATTTAAGTAATCTTCATTTACCCATTCCGACCAGCGCCTCATCCATGAGTTCATCATCAGTGATGCAGGGAGATGCTGAATGAGGCGAGGGTGGAATAACTCGTGGTGAGGGCGCAGGACTTTTTACAATATGAAGGCTCACTGACGGACTCGGTGGAAAACTTGGTACTGATGATGATGATGTCAAAGCTGTTGCTGTTAAAACAGGTACTGAGGAGGGAGTTGCTGCCGATAGCGAAGATGATAGAGGCGGTGGAGGTGGTGGAGGTGGCGGCGGCGGAGGCGGAGGAGGTGGTGGAGGCGGTGGTGTATTTCTCCTCATGTGTGCCCTTTCCGAAACCAAAGAAATTGAGCTCTTGTGTCCATCCTTGGGCGTGGAAAAATCCAGCAGGGTCGCCGCCGCTTCTTTCGTAGAACTCGTCGAACTCCCGATTGCAGAAATCGTCGTGGCAGGATCGCTCAAAGTAAGATTTGAAACTTGAAAGGGCTGCTGGGACTCCTTGTCATCGCTGCATTTCGTATACTTATTCATCGAAGCGTCCATGGGCTTTGTGCTCAAGTTTAAGCTTTCCGAACTGCTGCCAACATTAACGCCATCACAAACGCTCATTCCTGAACCGGAAACTCCATAGCCTTGTTTCCCGGGTACCGAGTGCGAGTCACTAAGTTTTGGAAGCACAACCATGACACCTGAATCATCTTTGATGTTATCAGTAACGGCAGAGCTGTTCAGAAAGGGCCGATTGATCAAGTCTTTGGATGGATTGTCGTCAGACTGCATTGAGAGATTCGTGGGTACATCAGTGTCATGAGAATCTTGTTGCGAGAGAAGAATTGAACTGGAACTGGTACCAAAATTTACAGGTGTATTCATGGACTCCTCAGATTTCGCGTTGGACGTGTTTGCAATAGGATTAGAACCTAGTTGTGAGGACCTGCTCATTTGATCTGAGGCTTTATTGTCCATTACAGATTTGGAGATTGATTCAGATATTTGTGACAGTTTCTCGGTGGCTGATGATCTTTTATCAGCCGAATCGGCGTTTGTTCTGGCCGAGAGTTTCGGTATTTGAAAGTTGGTATCTAGCTGCTTCATCAGGCCCTCGACGGCAAGGAGTTGGGGTGGAATACCCGGAAGATTTTGAAGACTCGACATGGAGGCGTGAGCAAGGAGTTTAAAAGCTCTTTCAGATTCGCATTCCTCTCGGAGGGAAGCAGGACTCGATTTCCTGATGTCTGTGCCTTTTGAGCTGAATATGCTTTTCTCACTGGACTTTGGAAATCTGGATTTGTCTCGGGAACGACTGAGGTCAGTCGCTCCCGAACTTGAAGTCTTTGGAGAGCCAGTGTTGGAAGACGAAGAGGAAGACTTCATCGACGGACCTTTGTTCAAGGAACCACTGGAAGTTAGGTTCGAACCGGAACTGGATTTCATTACACCAGGAAATTTCTGACTGCTGGAAAGCATCTTGTTACTACTTCCTGATCCACAAGTCATGTTGGAAGAAATATGCACTTTTGGAGAAGTCTGCGTTGATGGTTTCTTGGATGCTGGTCCAGAACTCACTCCTGGCTTTAAACCTGTATGAGTTTTAGGAGATCCGTTTCCTGAACTGCCAGATGAAGACGAACTGGACATCTTTGAATCCTTCGTTCGGGTTTTATTGATCGTGATCTTCATCCCATCAGAGCTGTGCTTGACCATGTACTCTCCTGGATTCTTCGAATCCATAGGATTCTTATTCGTACTTTTTCCTTCGACCACTTTGTTCGAGGACGTCATTCCCCTTTCCTTTTGTCCAGAGGATCCACTGGAGGAACTGCCTGTGGCTGATACTTTAGAACTACCATTACCACCATCATCGGTACAATGCTGGGCATTTTTTAACTTGTCAATCACTGCACTCAGCGATCCTTTTCGATTCCTCGCTTGCTGTTGAGCAGTTGCAGATTTGTTGAGCTCAGAGGGTGGCGTCGTGCTTCCGCAGCCAGAACTGCTGCTCTGTGTTGACTGCTGTCCAGAATCACTCGAAAGCGACTCTAGTTGTTTTGGTTTTCCGCACGAAGATTTAGATTTCGGACTTTGGTGGCCAGAAGAGCTGCTGAAGGCTAGGGAGGCTTTTCTGTCTTTCTCACGAGACGAGTCTTTGCTAGAAGAGGAAGATGAAGAGGAAGATTTACACTTTGATGGATTGCTCCCATCACCTTTTCCCGATGGTGAACTTGCCGCCGATTTTAAAGCCGACATACTAGGTTTTCCAGCACTCCCCGAGCTTCCATGCTTCGGCGAAGACGTTCCGTGCTTAGGACTCACATTCGCTGGCATTACGGACATGTGTTTCGGACTGCTATAAACTGGCGAATGCTTCGGACTTTGAACTGGTTTACTCGATGATTGCTTTAAGGTCGGACTAGATTTACCGACGAGGGCTAAAGGGCTCGTGTGCGTAGGAGAAGGACTAAATTTTCTCAAAGTAGTTGCTGGAGAGGATGGTCTTGAAGAACTGAGTGAACCGGGCGGAGATTCTGTTGGTTTGATGCTTACCGAGACGGGCTTCGAGAGAGCGTCCTGCTGTTGTTTCGGTGGGTACTTGTCAGGTGGACCCATCGGACTCTCTTCTCGTTTTCTCTTCTTCTTTTTCTCCAGCTTACTTTTCCCATCGTCGGTACCTGACCGGTTTTTTGAACTCTTTCTTTCCCTCCGTTCGTCCATCGCAGCTTTAGATGTTGGACCTGCGATCGGTGTAATCGTAATTGAACTCGGAAGACTCGCTTGCGGCGATGACGTTATAGGTATAATCTCTATACCAGGCCGGCGTTCAAGTCCCATTCCCGTGAGTACGGAGCTGTAATTAGTAGTCTGTCCCATTCCACTACTAGAAATTGGGGTAATGCTCACAGATGGTGGCACTAAACTTTTACTCTCTTCGAAGGAGCTCGTCGGGCTCTTTTTCTCTTCCCGCTTCTTAGACTTTCGTTCCTTCTTCAGGAGCTCTTCCACGTTTTGCACTTCGTGCACTTCCATCACCTCGTTCTCCGTTTCCATATCGTAATCAGAGCTCTTGTCGGTGCCCATGATATCAGAGGAATCAATGTTCGAAATCTCCATGCCACTTCCCAAATTAACAGCAGTTGGCGTAGGGGTTCTTGCCTCATTCGTGTTATCTCTACTACTCGTTGGTGTACCAAGTGGCGTGGAATCTGAACTAGAACTTTCTAGCATTATCTCCCCAGAATCGTCGGCTTTCCTTTTAGGACTTCTCCAGGAACCATCAGCCGTTTTTCTCTTGCGCGATTTCTTCGATCTTTCACTGGATAAATTAGAAGCACTCGAAGACAACTTTGCTTGACCTAAGAGCGCTCCCAACTGTAAAGGGTTCAACATAGCAGTAGTGCTTGTATCGGATTGGCCGGAAAAAGACGGAAAACCGATACTACTCTCCGTTCCGGCATCTAAAAAAGACTGCTGCTGTTGATTTTGAAGTGATTGCTGCTGTTGCTGTTGAGACATTTGCTGTCTTCCGATTGCTGCTCCCGAACCGTTGATGGTTCCGGGTTCTTGTTTAATTTGCACATCATCGTTGCCAAAGTCGGGTATTCCTGGCCCATTGTGGCCATTCTGATCCCTTCCTGGGCCCAGGTTTATATTGTAATTCCCGTTGCCGCCGCCAGTTATGCTGTTACCTATAGAGCTTCGCCCTTCCCAAATTTTAATGAGGGTTCTCATTGTCAACGGAATGCTGAGACATCTTTGCAAGACTGTCGCAGCAACGTCCTGTGTTTGTTCGGTGTTTGCAATACTAACACCGAAAAGCTTACACTTCAGGGCGGAAATGTCCGAAAGATCAAATAAAGCAGTCGCCATTGTTTCTTCAAAAGGATGCTCTAAACTCACGGATATGGATTGCCATGACAGTGCGCTTACTTCAAAGATGGTTGTGTGTTCTGGATCCTGACGTGCCATGGATCTTACGCAGCTCGAAATAAGAGTGTTGAACAAGGCCTGTTGTCGAAGAAACACCAGGATTTGTGGCACGTGAGCTGGATGAGTGAATGGGATGCTGCCAACTAAGACGCCTTCCATGTCTTTGTTCTCGGTCATGAAATAACAGTGGTGTTGATCCGGCAAGGACTGAAATTAGACGAAATGCAAAATAAATATTTAAAAATTGTAACAGGGTGTTCGCAAAACATTTTTTTCAAAATTCCCTGAATTTTTCCGTGATTTTGCATGTATAATCCCCCCCCCCCCAACCATTAATATCACAAGCACACGAAAAAAGGTCTGAATTTAGAAGAATTAAAAAGAATTCGATTTATAAGACTTCAAAAAACTTCAAGTTGAATTCGAAAGAATTGAAATGAACTCGAAAAAATTCAATTGATTTCAATAAAATTGAAGTGAATTAAAAGGAATTTAAGGGAATGAAAAAAATTCAATGAAATTCATAAAAAATTAAGGTGAGTTGAAAAAATTATTATGAATTGAAAACAGTTTCAAAATATGAACAAAATTCATTGGATTCAGTAATCTTGAAATGAGTTTAGAAAAATTAAATGATATCCAAAAAAATTCCAGGTGAATTAACAAAAATTCAAATGAATTGAAAACAGCTTAAACTGAAAAAATGCATTGAATTCAGTAATCCTGAAATAAGTTTAGAAAAATTCAAGGAAATTTAGAAGGATTTAATAAAATGCCTAAAAATTCAAGGCGAGTTTAAAGGACTTTAAGATGAACTAAACAAAAACTAAGAAAAAATCCATTGAATTGAGTAGAATTGAATGAATTTAGAAGAATTAAAAAAATTCAAGAGAATTCAAAAGAATTTAAATGAATTCGAAATAAATAAGAAATCAGATTGAATTTCAAATAAATTCAAATGAATTGCAAAAAAATATTTTAAAATCTCTTGAAATATAGTCTTTTATAAATAAAATAAAGAAATGACATTTAAACTGATCTTTTGAATTTAAAAGAATTCGATTTATAAGAGTTTTAGAAACATAAAGTTAAATTCAAAAGAATTTAAATGAATTGGGAAAAAATGCAATTGATTTCAATAAAATTGGAGTGAATTTAAAGGAATTTAAGAGAAATGAAAAAAATCAATAAAATTCTTTAAAATTCAAGGTTAAAAACACTAAAAATTCATTGAATTCAATAATCTTGAAATGATTTTAGAAAAATTAAATGTTATTCAAAAAAATTCAAGGTGAATTAAAAAAATTAAAAATAATTGAAAACAGTTTAAAAGAATGAAAAAATTAATTGAATTCAGTAATCATGAAATGAGTTCAGAATAATTCAAAGGAATTTAGAAGGATTTGATAAATTGCCTAAAAATTCAAGGCAAGTTAAAAAAAACTTCAAGATGAACTGAACAAAAACTACAAAAAAATCCATTATATTGAGTAAATTTGAATGAATATAGAAAAATTAAAAAAATGCAAGAGGATTTAGAAGAATTTAAAAGAATTCAAAACAAATCAATAAGAATTCAGATTAAATTTCAAATAAATTCAATTTAATTGCAAAAAATATTTTAAAATCTCTTGAAATATAGAATCTCTTGTAAATGAAATGAAAAAAAGTTGACATTTAAACCGAAAAGACACGAATTTTTAACAATAATTATGAATCTTTGATACAACAAAATTATTGCTCAACAAAGTAGTTGAATCCTCTAACAAAAAACATTAATTTTCAATCTTTGAAAAATATTTCAAAATTAAAAAAATTGTTCTCGCATCTTCCAGATATTTTCGAAATTTGTAGAAATATGTTGAAATTATAATAATATTTTGCAATATTTTGAAACTTTTTCAAATTTTATTTAAAATTTCATTTTTCAAAATAAAAAGTAATGACAAATTTTCCCAGGAATCTCAAGAAATTTTTTTTATTTTCTTGAAACCTCTCAAACTTCTTAAAAAGCTTAGCATTTTTTTTCAAAATCTTCAAAAATTTATATTTTGTTAAAAATTTTTGGAAATGTTTTCAAACTTAAAATCATTTTTTAACCATATTCAAAACTATAAAGCCTTCTAAATATCTTTTAAAATTGTTCGCATTCTTCCAAAATTTTCCTTGAAATTCTGAAAAATTAAAAAACTTGCCTTCAAATCTTCCAGTTTCTGTTTTAACAATTTTTGAATTCTTTTGAAATATTACATTTTTTTAGAAAATATTACTTTAAAATTAATTTTTCGAAATAAAAAATCAGTTTAAATCATCTAATGAATTATACGAAATATTTTTTATCGTGAAACCTTTAAATTTTTTTTCTTCAAATTTCGTATAAAATTTTGCAATGTTGCTAATAAAAAGATTTTGCTTGAAAATCTTTCCCATCCTTTTTCGAAATTTTATAACATAATTTAAAATCTCTTGAAATATTTATAATTTTCTTTTAAAATTTATTTTCAAAACAAAATAAAAAAATCAGTTTAAATTTTCCCAGGAATTTTAAGAAAGTTTTTTTTATTTTGTGGAAGCCTTCTAAACTTTCTAAAAAGCTTCAAAAAATTTTTCAAAACCTTCACAAATTTACATTTTGTTTTAAATTTCTTGAAATATTTTCAAATTTCAAATTATTATTATTTTTTAAACTATTTCCGAACTTTTAAACCTTCTAAATATCTTTTAAAATTATTCGAATTTTTCCAAAAATTTTCTTAAAATAGTGAAAAATTACAAAATTGCCTTAAAATCTTCTACAATCTGTTATGACGATTTTAGAAATCTTTTATCATCTTTTAAAATGTTTTTAAATATCCGCATAAGATCAATTTTTCAAAATAAAAAATCAGTTCAAATTTTCCCACGAATTCTAAGGAAAATGTATTCATTATCGTGAATCCTTTCAAAATTCTTAAGAAGCTTCAATTTTTTTCCAAATAGTCAAAAATGTATATATTTTTAAACTTTTGAAATATTTTCAACTTCTAAATTAATTTTGAATCTTTTTTAAATTTCAAAATGTCTCAAACTTACTCGCATTTTTTATAAATCTTTGTAATCTTGCTAATTGGCAGATTTTGCTTGAAAGTCTTTCCAATTCTTTTTCGAAATTTTATAAAATAATTAAAAATCTTTTGAAATCTTTGTCAATTTTCTCTTAAAATTTATTTTCAGAATAAAAAATCAGTTTACATTTTCCCAGGAATTTTCAGAAAATTCTTTATTATCTTGAAACCTTTGAAAAGTTTTAAAAAGCTTCATTTTTGAAATCTTGAAAAATACATTGATTATTATTGAATATATATTATGTCGATAATTTTACATTTCTCATAAACCTGGAGTTTGCAGACTCTTTTTTTAAATGGCAACAAAATTAAAGCTTCATCCAATCACGAACACAGGTTTCCCGACAATTGTTTCAAATTATTTCGGGTAATTTCGAGATGGTTCGAGAAAGAATCGAAAATGGCGCGATGGGCTTTTTAATAATTGGATTTTAAGAGTGATCAACACCTGGAGACTATTTAAAATAATTTTCATCTAAATCAGAGGACTTTTAGGAGAATTTTATGCAAATCAGGAGACATCTAGGGAAAATTCTTCAAAAAGGAGGAAAGTTTAGGGGAAAGAGGGACCAGGCTGTGAAGCCTGATATGATAATTATATTAATACTTACGACGTATAAACCACGGTTGTTTTGACAATCCAACTGCCCATTACTCGTATGCTGAACAATCATGCTCAAAAGAGGATGAGGAGCCGAAACGTCTCCGCATTCAAGTTCGGTAACTTTCTGAATTTTCTGCAGTAACTCTAAACACATTGGCATCTTTTTAGCCAATTTAAGAACAAAACAAGCTGGTAGAATCGATGAATTTGTACTGGTTAGAGCAGCATACGATGGTGTGCTACAAACAAGAAATTATTATTATTATTATTATACCATTAAGCCATTTCCCTTTCGGGGTAGGTGTGACTTGCTCGGTTGGAAAGTAGTAATGCATAAATTTTATTTATTATTTTTCAAAACAATAGGAAAATGGGAAATACAGGCCTCGGTCTCACTTCTGCGATAAAAAATAGTGTATATAGTGTCACAATCTTTTAAAAAATAGTGTCATACAATTTTTCAAGTACTATTAAAATTGAACTTCAACGTATATTTAAAATATAATTTTTTAGTGCATAAATTATCAAAATTCCTATTTATTTCTCTTTCTCCTCTTTCTCATTTCTACACTTAACTGCGAACTGAATTAAAATAATCTAGTAAGAAAATCCAACTTTTTTTGGTTGAAAGTTCATTCTTTTCGGTCGCAAAGTCTATTATTAAATTTTTGGTCGAGAATTCAACTTTCTTGGTTTAAAATTTTATTATTTGGTTCAAAATTTAATTATTATGTTGGACATTAAGAAATTTTGTTAGAAATTCGATTTTCGGCCGGAAAATTTAACAATTTGGTATAAAATTTAACTGGTTGAAAATTAATCCGTTTTAGTTGAGGATTAAAATATTTTGTTGAAAATTCGTCTTCGTTTGTTAAATTGAACTGTTAATTAATTTTAATTGAAATATTCTTTTGTTGAAATATCAACTATAACATTTTTCGTTGAAAATTCATCTCTTTATGTTGAAAATTAAACTTCTTGGTTACAAGTTGAACTACTTTCTTAAAAAATAATTTATTTTGGTTGAAGATTCATCATTTTTAGTGATAATTCGTTTTTTTCCATTATTTTTTCACTGAAAAATTAAGTATTTTGTTTAAAACTAAACTGTTCTGTAGTAACTTCGTTTTTTAAAAATAAAAATTAATTTTCCTCAATGAAAATATAAGAACTAAAAATTAATCAAATAAAATTTGGACTAACATCACACCCACTGTTCAAACTATTTAGTTGAAAATTTATGTAATTTGTTGAAATTTTTTTAGTTTGATTTGAAAATTCATTTTTTACTGTAAAAACTTCATGTTTTTTAGTTTAAAATGCAACTATCTGGTTCAAAATCAATATTTTTTGGTTTAAAAATGAACCATTTTTTTTTAATTCAACTCTTTTGTAAAAATTTGTATTTTTGGCTCGATGTTCAAAATTTTCAATCAGAGATATTAATTTTTAACTGAAAATTTAACAATTTTGTGAAAGTCATACTTCTTGGTGAAAAAGTCAACTGCTTTTTTGAAAATTCGTCCTTTTGCCTTGAAAATTAAAAAATGTGGTTAAAATGTTTTTTCCTTCTCGACTAAAAAAAATTTTGTTATTGAAAATTCAATTGCTTTATTGAAAATTCAACTATTTTTTTGAATATTAATCTTTTTTTATTTGAAAGTATATCTCTTTCTGTAGAAACATCTTTTTGGGGAAAAATGCAACTGTCTAGTTTAAAATTTATCTGTTTCGGTTTAAAATTAGCTTTTTTCGTTAAAAAAATCATTTTCGGGTTGAAAATTGAACTGTTTCGTAGAAAATTCGTATTCACGGCTCGAAAATTAAATAATTTGGTATCAATTTAACTATTTGGTTGAAAATTGACGTATTTTGTTAAAAATTCGTCTTTTTTGTCTTGAAAATTCAAAAATTTGGTTGAAATTTTTTTTTCTTTCTTGACTATTACATTATTTTTTGAGGATTCATCTTTCATGGTTGGAAATTCTATAAATTGGTTGCAAATTGAATTATTTAATTGAAAAATCAACAATTTTCTTCAAAATTCAACCTTTATGCTTGATTCATCATTTTAATTGAAACTGCATCTTTTTAGAATAAAAATTCAACTCCTTGGTTGAAAGTTTATCTACATTCTTAAAAGTTCATTTTTTTGGTCGAAGGTTCATAATTTTAGTTGAAAATTCGTTTTTTATTTTGGTTAAACATAATTTTTTAACAAGAAAATTTCACTACTTTGTTGAAAATGCAACTGATTGGTTGAAAATTAATTTTTTTTTGAAAATTCATATTCTCGAGTTGAAAATTCAACGGTTTCATAAAAAATTTGTCTTTTTGGTCAAAAATTGATCTTTTTTTTTTAAAAATTCATGTTTTATGTAACATTTATGTAATTTGTTAAAAACTCGTCTTTTTGGTAGAAAATTCAACAATTTAGATAAAAAATGTATATTTTGTTGAAAATTCATATTTGCTGGTAGAAAATTAATCTTCTTGGTTGGAAATTCAACTATTTGGTGGAAAATATATGTATCTTATTAACAATTCATCTTTTTTCGGTAGAAAATCAATTTTTTTCTTGAAAATGCAACTTTATGTTGGAAAATTAATCTCTTTTCCTTGAGGATTCAAGTATTTTGTTGAAAACTTATCTTTTTTAGTAGAAAATTCAAACATTTGGTTGGAAATTCATGTATTTTCTTTAAAAGATCGCCTTTTTGATCAAAAATTAATACACTTGGTTTAAAATGTAACTATTTGGTAGAAAATATATGTATTATCTAAACAGTTCGTCTTTTTTGGTAGAAAATCAATTTTTTGTTTAAAAATGCAACTGTATGATTGAAAATTATTCTATTTTAGTTGAGGATTAAAGTATTTTGTTAAAAATTCGTCTTTTTTGGTTATATTCAACTGTTTTTTTTTATTTTAAATTAAAATATTTTTTGTTTAAATATCAACTATTACATTTTTTTACGAAAATTAGTATTTTCAGACTGAAAATTCTACTGTTCTGAAGAGAATTCGTCTGTTTTGCTTGAAAATTCATCAATTCGGTAGAAAATTCAATGTTTGTAGAAATTTTATGTAATACGTTGAGAATTCTTCTTTTTTGTCACAAATTTAACTATTTGGTTTAAAATTCAGCTATTTTGTTAAAAGCCCATCTTTTGGCTGAAAATTAAATATTTTGGACGGTCTCTAATCAGCCTTTGAGACAATTTGTAGCCAATGAGCAAAGAAGTTCGAAAGCATTTTTTAAGGAAATGTAAAGAAATAGTGGCATTAGCAGAAAATTGTACAAAAATAGTGCCTTTAGTGTCATTTTTTTCGAAATAGTAGCAAAATAGTGTCTTTGCTGAAAAAAAAGTGTGTCTGTATAGGGTCCAGCGATTCTTAGGAATGAAATTCAAGGTCTTTTCCAAGTTTTCCATATCAAGAAGTCAAGTTTTTCCAGGTCTCTTTTTTTACAGAATATAATTAAATAACCGTTTTTGTTGTAGATGTAAAAAATGAGAAATCTCATTTTTTATTGGCCAACACATTTTAAAGAAAGCAGAACCGTAAATAAATTCATTTTTTGCGAACATGAGTCGTCTTTGAAATCCTTGAAATCTTTGAAATCTGTGAAATCTTTGTTGATTCGTTAAAATCTCTTGAAGTACTACTTAAAATCTTTGTGAAATTTTTAGTATTCTTTTTAATTTTTTTTGTTTTAATATTTGAAATTTTCTGAAATCTTTTGACATTTTTATGAAATCTTGGAAACACATTTCAAATCTTTGAAATCCTTGCAATCATTACAAAATATTCGAAATCTTTGTCAAATCTTTTGATTTGTGAAATATTTTTTATTGGTTGAAATCATTGAATTATTTGAAATCTTAGTGAAACTTTTTCAAATCTTCGAAATGTTTTAAAATCTTTGAAGTCTGGTGTACTGTACCCTTTTTCTAATATTTGAAATCCTTTAAATGTTTTGAAAGTTTTAAGAGGTTTGTGAAATTGTAGTGAAATATTTGAAATCTGGTGTACACGCCTTTTTGAAATCTTCGAAATCAGTGAAATCTTTGTGAAATGTTCAAAATCCTTTTAAGTACTTTTTAAATCTTTTGAAACGTTTTGAAATCTTTAGCAATGTTTTTTAATCTGGTGTACAATCAAAAACCGAGTGGTCAACTTTTATATTAATATTATTATATTCTATTATCATATATTATTATATTAAATTTTATTATATATTATTATATTATATATTTTTATATTAATATTATTTTTATTTTTCCCTTGAAAAATCCGTTATATGGCCATGGCTCATTCGAATTCTGAAACTGAATTAACATCGAAATTTTCAAACTAATAATTTTTATAATTTGTAAATTGAATATCACAAACAAATGTATACTTTAACATTCTATATTAGCCGAGATGAAATTAAAAACTGATAGAATTATTTACAATATTAAAGTCTGTTCACTGCAATCTATAAAATAATTGGTAGTCTACAAAAAATGCCTAGAAATCTGATTATTCTGTAATGAGTAAAAGATAAATTATATCTTGATAAATGAAAAACTGTTCAGTATCAAGATTTCTTCTAAATGAGATGTTTCTTTCATAATAGACTAAACGATTTACATTACTTTTCGCATTTCAATAAAATAACTGTTTTAAAAGAAAAAAATTTAATTCAAGGTTCTCGTAAAAAATTTAAGGAGATTTCTAAATTTTCAAGGTTTTCAAGTTCATTCTTTTCGGTCGAAACGTCTATTATTAAATTTTTGGTCGAGAATACATCTTACTTTGTTGAAAATTTTATTACTTGGTTCAAAATTGAATTATTATGTTGGGTATTAAGAAATTTTGTTCGAAATTCGATTTTCGGCCGGAAAATTCAACAATTTGGTAAAAAATATAACTGATTAGTTGAAAATTGATGTATTTTGTTAAAAATTCGTTATTTTTTTATGAAAATCAATTTTTTGGTTAAAAATGCAACTATTTGGTTGCAAATTTTGATCCGTTTTAGCTGAGGATTAGAGTATTTTGTTAAAAATTCGTCTTTGTTAAATTAAACTGTTATTCATTTTTAATTAAAATATTCTTTTGTTGAGATATCAACTATAACATTTTTTGTTGAAAACTCATCTCTTTATGTTGAAAATTAAACTTCTTGGTTACAAGTTGAACTACTTTTTAAAAAAATAATTGTTTTAGTTAAAGATTCATCATTTTTTTGTTCCATATTTTTTTACAGAAAATTTAACTATTCTCTTTAAAACTAAACTGTTTTGTAGTAAATTCGTTTAAAAAAAATTAATTCTCCTTAATGAAAATTTAACAAATCCATTTTTTGTTGAATATTGACCTTTTTTAGTGAAGACTTCAACTATTTCGTTAAAAAATTTTGAGAAACGAAAAAAATAAAAATTAATAAAATAAAATATGGACTAACATGACATCCACTTTTCAAACTCCTTAGCTGAAATTTTATGTAATTTGTTGAAAAATCGTGTTTTATTTGAAAACTCATCTCTTACTGTAAAAACATGTTTTTTAGTTAACAATGCAACTGTCTGGTTTAAAATTAATATTTTTCAGTTGAAAATTAACGTTTTTTTTTGTTAAAAATTCAACTGTTTTGTAAAAAAAAAATTTATTTTTTGCTCAATATTCAACATTTTTTAATAAAAGATATGAATTTTTTACTGAAAATTTAACAATTTTGTTGAAGTCACACTTCTTGGTAAAAATGTAACTGTTTTGTTGAAAATTAAAAAATGTGGTTACATTTTTTTTTCTTTTTTGACTAACAAACATTTTTTTATTGGAAATTCAACTGTTTTGTTGAAAATTCAACCGTTTTATTGAACTTTCATCTTTTTGGTTTGAACGTTAATTTTCTCTTTCTGTAGAAACACTTTTTTGGGAAAAAAAGCAAATGTCTGGTTAAAAGTTCACATTTTCGGGTTGAAAATTCAACTGTTTTGTACAAAATTCGTATTTCCGGCTCGAAAATTAAACAATTTGGTATAAATTTAACTATTTAGTTGAAAATTGATGTATTTTTTTGGAAATGTATGGTGCGTCCGAGGCCTGTAGTGAATATACTTGAAATAATACCTTTTCCCGCTAGAACTTCGGCTAACAGTGATAATGCTTGAAGTTGGTAGCTTATGTGCCGGTGATCCTTCCAAACAAACGGTTACAGAATGACCAATTTTTCTAGAAATGACTGTGTCTAAGCTCAACGTTTCACAACTACGATTTTCCTGGTCAATTAAATCATACGGCGACACAAAATACGTCAGTTTCATGGCATGACCTCCTCTCCTTCGTTCCAGAATACCTGAATTAGTCACGAAAAATTGAGATTACGAAAAATTAGAGATCCATCAAGAAATTAATGTTATTTATAAAATATAACTGACCAACTTGACTTTTGTTATTTATAAAATACAACTGACCAACAGGACTTTTGTGTACAAGATTGAAAGGTTCCTTCATGAAAGTTTGCAACTGAGCAAGAACGCCCAAATCGGCTTCAAGCGATTGTAATGCGCTAAATGCTTTGCATTTCACTTTCTTATCAGCATTTAATTGATAGATTGAAGCGAGTCCCTCCAACTGCGTTGTAAAGTCGACAAAGTCTCCTCTCGACAAACAGGCGACGAGCTCTTCACAATTCTAAAAAAAAAAAAATCAATTGCATTAATTTCGATATACTTTTTAAAAATATGTGTGAAATTTGATTTTTGATCAAAGCAGGGATCACAGCGGTTCGGTAGTTCCATTATACCATTAAGCCATTTCCCTTTCGGGGTAGGCGTGACTTGCTCGGTTGGAAAGTAGTGGGATAGGTATATAGGTGTAAAGTAGGTCGTTATATGGTATAAGGTAGATAGTTCAATTTTAGGTAAAAACGTGGATCTTTTCGGAAAAATAGAATCTCATTTATTAATAAAAATCTTCTTAGATCATATGGGTATCTCGTGAATATTAGTACCTTTTCTTTAGCAAGTTTTCTAGTCATTTTTGTGTTTGTACATTTCATAACTAGCTATGAAAAATCTGTTGATAAAAATAGATCAGAAAAAGACCCAAGAAGAAAATGAGATAAACAACAGAATTGAAAAATGTTTGTGTTTGACTTTAAAAAAATGTATTTTTATCTGCTAGATTTTGATTTCTTATTCTCATTAATTTTTTCTACTTAAATGCGAACTGAATGAATAAAACTCAATAAGAAAATCCAAATATTTTTACTTTAAAGTTCATTTTTTTTATTGAAAAGTCTACTATTATATCTTTGGTTAGAATTAATCTTTTTCGTTAAATAATTTTATTATTTGATTGACAATCTAATTATTTCATCATTTTTTGTTAACATTTTTGTTCTTTCTTGACTCGAAAAACTTTTTTGGTTGTAAAATTAATTGTTTTATTAAAAATTTGGTTGACATTTTTTTTTTTTTGACTGAAAATCATTTTTTCTTGAAACAGCAAATATTTTGTTGGAAATTCGTCTCTCTTGGATGAATTCAACTTTTTTTTATTCAAAATTAAAACCTTTTTTGGTTGAAATATCAATTATTACATTTATCATTGAGAATTCATCTTTCGTGGTGAAAAATTCTATTAATTGGTTGAAAATTTAATTATTTTGTTGATAAATCAACAATTTTGTTAAAAAATCATCTTTTTGGTTAAAATTTAACTGTAGGAAATTCATTTTTTTTATTGAAGACTTATATGATTTTAGATGAAAGATCACATCTTTGGATGAGAATGTAAATATTTTTGTAGAAACTTTTTAGTTGAAAATTAACTTTTTTCTTGAAAATTCATATTTGAGGGTTAAAAATTCAATTGTTTTTCAAAAAATGCAACTGTTATGTTGAAAATTTGTCTTTTTAAATTAAAAATTCATGCTTTTGGACAAAAAATGTATGCTCTTTGGTAAAAAGTCATCTTTCTGGGTTAAAAACTAACTTTTTTGTTAAAAATTCAACATTTCTGATTGCAAATTAAACTGTCTTTTTGGCTTCAAAATTATTAAAATAGTGGTAATTTACTCTTACTCTCTATTTTTGATAGAGAAGTCTACTCTCATATGTTTGGTTCAGAATTCATATTTTGTTCGTTAACAATTCTACTATTCGGTTAAAGATTGAATTTTTTTTGTAATTCATCTTTTTTGGATGAATTCAACTATTTTTTATTTAAAATTAAAATCTTTTTTGGTCGAGATATCAACTATTACATTATTCGTCAGCAATTCATCTTTAATGGTTAAAAATTTAATTATTTTGTTAAAAAATTAACAATTTTGTTCAAAATTCATCCCTTTTGTTTGAAATTCAACTGTTTTGTAGAAAAATCGTTTTTAGATGGAAAATTCTTTTTTTTTTTGGTTGTAGATTCATCATTTTTTTACATTCCTCTCTTTGGTTGAAAATGAAAATATTTGGTTGAAAATTCGTCTGTTTGGGTTGAAAATCCAACTATTTTGGCAGAAACTATTTCCTTGAAAATTAACGTTTTGTTGACGATTTACATTTAAGGGCTGAAAAAGCAATTGTTTTTCTGTAAATGAATCTTTTTGATTTGAAAATTAAAAAATTTGGTTGAAAAATCAACTATTTTGTTGCAAAGTCGTATTTTTTGGAAGAATTCAACTGCCTTTTATTTTAAATTAAAATATTTTTTTGTCAGAACATCAAATATTACATTTATCGTTGAGAATTGATCTTTTTTGGTTGAAAAGTCTACTATTATATTTTCGGTTAAGAATTCATCTTTTTTGGTTAGGACTGATATATTTTTTTTTTTAAATTCAACAATTTTGTTAAAAAGTCATTCTTTTTTGTTGAAAAATCAACTGTCTTACAGAAAATTAGTTTTTTTTTGCTTGAATTGAACAAGATGTTTGAAAATTTTTTTTCTTTCTTGACCGAAAAATCATTTTTTAACGTAAAATCAACTATTCTGTTAAAAAATCGTCTGTTTAGGATTAATTCAATAATTTTTTATTTGAAATTTAAATCGTTTTTGGTCGAAATATTAACTATAACATTTTTCGTTGAGAATTCATCTTTCATGGTTAAAAATTGTATTAATTGGTTAAAATTTAATCAATTGGTTACAAATTTAATTATTTTGTTAACAATTCAACACTTTTTTCAAAATTCAACAGTTTTGTAGAAAATTCGTCTTCTTGGCTGAAGAATTCCCTTCTTTTGGTTGAAGATTCATATTGCAGAGTTAAAATAAATTTTTTTTAGAAAATTAATCTTTTTTGTTGGAAAAATAACAATTTTGGTTGAAAAATTAACTATTTAGTTGAAAAGTCGTACTTTTTGGATGAAATCAGCTCTTCATTTAAAATTAAAATTTGTTTTGGATAGAATATCAAATATTACATTTTTCATTGAGAATTAATATTTTTTGGTTGAAAATTCAACTACTTGGTTAAAAGTTGAACTGCTTTTTTAAAAATGTATTTTTTGGTAGAAGATTAATCACTTTAGTAGAAAAATCGTCTTTTTGGTAGGAAATGAATATTCTTGGTTAAAAGTTCGTCATTTTTTGGTTAAGAATTCAACTTAAAACTTTAATATTGAATGTAATATAATATAAACATTTATTTTATTTAAAAGAATTTATTTCCCTATTTTCGTGAAAAATCTCCTTATTTTCCCTGTTTTTAGAGCATTTTTGGATTTGCAATTACAGAGTTAATATATCTTTCGGGTTTAATTTATCGATTGAATCGTTAACGTGTACTAGTGTCTTGTTTTCTAATGTTTCGAATTTTTGTTTACGATTCTTAAAAACTGAATGGCTACTTTTTAAAAAAAGGGGTGAAAAGGGGGAAATCGGGTCCAAATTCTCGATTTTAGATTTTTCAGGGGGATTTTTCGAATTTGATGGGGAAAAAGCGCAGTAGGTAAAAAGGGGGACGGAATGTGATCCCTGTAAAAGAAGTTGGTTAAATTATTAACCTGTGTCTCATTCTTTCCTTCGTGGTGAATCTTTACATTTTTAACAGCTCCACTAGGTTCGAGAATAACTTCCAAATAAAACATATCTGAAGATATGAATAATTCAGTGTTCTGTTGCCCAGGCATCATGAATTTTAATCTGTAAACAATAATTAAATTTAGTTTGAAAAGAATGTATAAATTCTCCGTCTCAGGGTGTCCAGCGATTCTTAGGAACAAAATTCACGGCTTTTTCCAGGTTAAGAAATTGAGTTTTTCTACGTCTCTTTTTTACATAAGATAATTAAATAACCGATTGTTATACATGTAAAAGATAAAACATTTAATTTTTTTATTGGCCAATCATTTCTAAAAAAAGCAGAATCATAAATAAATAAATCTTAATTTTTTTACAAACATTAGTCGTCTTTGTGAAATCTTTGGGAATATTTTTATATTTTTTGTAAAGTCATTGAAATCCTTGAAATTTTTTAAATCTTCTCAAATAAATGAAATACTTTTGTAAGTGTTTAAAATCTTTGAAATCTAGTGTAATATACCCTTTTTGAAATCTTTGAAATTCTTGAAATATTTGTGAAATCTTTCAGAAATATTTTGTATTCATTTGGAATCATTAAAATATTTAAAATCTTTGTGACATCTTGAAATTTCTGTGAAATCTTTATGAAATCTTTTCCAATTTTTATAAAACCTTTGAAATCCTTGAATTATTTGTGCATTTTTTTGAAATATTTATGAAATCTTTCAAATATTTGTGAAATCTTTCTTTAATCTTTGTTTATGAAATCTTGTGTGTTCGTTTGAAATAATTGAAATTGTTTAAAACCTTTGTAATCTAGTACAATCCCCTTTAGAAATCTTTGAAATATTTTTTATTCATTTAAAATTATTAAAATATTTAAAATCTTTGTGAAATCTTGAAATTTCGCTGAAATCTTTAGAAATCTTTTCAAATTTTTGTGAAATCTTTGAAATCCTCGAATTCTTTGAAATATTTAGGAAATCTTTCAAATATTTGTGAAATATTTCTTTAATCTTTGTGTGTGAAATCGTTTGTGTTCGTTTAAAATCATTTAAATCTTTTGAAATCTTCTCAAATTTATGGAAACCTTTTGAAATTGTTGAAAATCTTTTAAGTCTAGTCTAATGTACCCTTTTTGAAATCTTTGAAATTCTTGAAATATTTGTGAAATCTTTCTGAAATATCTTTTATTAATTTAGAATCATTAAAATATTTAAAATCTTTGTGAAATATTGAAATTTCTGTGAAATATTTAGTAATCTTCTCAAATTTTTGTAAAATCTTTGTGAAATTTTTTGAAATCTTTCAAATATTTGTGAAATCTTTCTTTAGTATTTGCTTGTGAAATCGTTTGTGTTCGTTTGAAATCTCAAATTTATGGAAACATTTTGAAATTGTTTAAAATCTTTGCAATCTAGTGTAATCCCTTTTTGAAATCTTTGAAATTCTTGAAATATTTGTGAAATCTTTCTGAAATAGTTTTTATTCATTTAGAATCATTTAAATATTAAAAATCTTTGTGAAATCTTGAAATTTCGATGTAATCTTTATGAAATATTTATAAATCTATCAATTTTTTGTAAAATCCTTGAAATCCGTGCATTCTCTGAAATCTTTGTGATATTTTCTGAAATATTTAGGAAATCTTTCAAATATTTGTGAAATCTTTCTTTAATCTTTGTTTGCGAAATCTTTTGTGTTCTTTTGAAATCATTCAAATCTTCTGAAATTTACGGAAACCTTTTGAAATTGTTTAAAATCTTTGAAATCTAGTGTAATGTACCCTTTTTGAAAGCTTTGAAAGTCTTGAAATATTTGAAATCCTTATGAATTCTTTGAAATATTTGTGAAATCTTTTGTATTCATTTAGAATTATTAAAATATTTGAAATCTTTTGAAATCTTCTTAAGAAATTTGAAATCGTTTAAAATCTTTGAAATGTTTCGAAAGTTTTAAAATATTCGAAATCTTTTGGAAATTTTTGTGAAATCTCTTAAATCTAGTGTGCACACCTTTTTTGAATCTTTGAAATCTTTGTGAAATCTTTTGAAATTTTCTAATATATTTTGAAACCTTTTGAAATCGTTTAAAATCCTTCAAATGTTTTGAAACTTTTCAATCTAGTGTACTGTACTCTTTTTCAAGTCTTTGAAATCCTTTAAATGTTTAAAAATCATTGGAATCTAGTGTGCACACCCTTTTTAAGTCTTTGAAATCCGTGAAATATTTTTGAAATGTTCAAAAGCCTTTTAAATATTATACAACCTTTGAAATATTTTGAAATCTTTAGAATTATTTTGTAAACTTTTGAAATTTGTTGTACACTAAAAAACCGAGTGGTTTTTTATAAATTGTAAATTGAACATCACAAAAAAATTTATTCTTTAACATTCTATATTAGCGAAGAAGAAATGAAAAACTTTTAGAATTATTCACAATATTACAGACTGCTCACTGCAATCTATAAAATAATTAGTACAGTCCACAAAAAGTGCTTTGGAATCTCTTTATTTATTCTGTGATGAAAAAAAGATCTTCGTCTTGATAAATAAAAAACTTTTCAGTAACAAAATTTCTTCTAAACGAGATGTTTCTGTCATAAGAGACTAAAAGATTTGAATTATTCTTTACATTTCAATAAAATAACTGTTTTAAAAGAAACAAAAAATCAAATTCAAGGTTCTCGTGAAAAATTCAAGCAGAATTCCAGGTTTTTAAGGTCGCTAGACACTCTGCATCTAATTACAAAAAAGAATAGATAATTTTAAGTTATCCTACCCTAATTGCCGCGTGAGACTTTCCAAACGTTCGATCATAGATTGAAGAGAAGTTACTTTTATGGAATGTTGCAAAGTATCTAAACACTTCTGAAGCTGCATTTTTTCAACGCTGTCTATAGCAAATCTTTTTTCCTGTAACAGAGGTACATTTATATATAGATGTTGGATAAAGTTACCTCAAAAAAATCCATGACAACTCACCAGTATAGTACTTCTCAAGCTTTTGGCAGTTTCAACAAGCGACTTGAAAGTAGTCGCCTTGGAACGCAATTTTTCCATTAATAACTCCATTTGCCATTCTTTGCCTTTATCTGTACTATTTCCAGTAGTAACTGCCCCATTTTGCTGCCCGACTGTAAAAAAAAGATGAAATAACGTATTCGAAACTCAGAAAATTAAGAGTTAAATTAATAATAAGTTAAAAATTGATTAATTAATTAAATACAAATCGTAATTTCGATATTTCGAACTTTAAATTTACAGAAATAGTCGAAAAAATTTGGAACTTATTCAAGAAGATAACAAATTAACTTTGTAACATAAACTTGATCTTGTCATTTTATGGGTTAATAACTATTGAATTCAAGTTTATAACTAATTCTGAATTTGTTGAATTATTTTTAATTTTTTGAGGGTATTTTGAAAGATTCTAGGCATACATGAGATTTTTGAATTTCCAAGAATTTTAAGGGGTTAGACAAAATTTCATGGTCTTTTAAAGAATTTCGGAAAGTATGGAACGATTTTATAAGACCTATAAGGTTTTAGGATATTTTAAAAGATTCCAAAGGATTTTATAGGATTTCCGAGGGTTTCAATGATTTTATGGCATTTTAAAAGCTCTCAAGGTAATTTAAGAAATTTTCCAGGATTTCAAGAAACATGCATCAGATTTCAACTAATTATTGTATAGAATTTTAAAGACTTTAGGATGTTTTAAAAGATTCCAAGGAATTTTCAACTGAATTCAATAATGTGAAGGCATTTGTAAGAATTTTAATGATTTAAGGGTATTTAAAAAAAGGAGTGTCTACACATACCGAAATTTAGGTACAAATAGCCAGTTTTCCAGATCCACCTATTCGTACCGAGAAATAATTTGGATTTCAAGGGATTTGAAAGGTTTTAGGGTATTTTTAAAAATTTCAAGTCATTTTCAAGGGATTTGAAAAACTTCAAGGGATTTCAAAACATTTTAAAAGATTGGAAACATTTAAGGTTTAAGGGATTTTCAAAGCTCTCGAGGTATTTTAATAAGTTTTTCAGGATTTCAGGAAATATCAGATTGGATAGAATTTTACGAGATTTTATAATATTTTAATGGATTTCAAAGAAATTGTTCAGAAAAAGTGAGGGATTTTGTAGAGTTTCAAAGATTTGAAGAAATTTTCAAACATTTTTTGCAATTCATGTGGAATGGAATTCATCTTAACGACTTTTAAACTCACCTTGAATTTTCAGGAATTTCAAAAGAATTTTTCATTCAAGAAAATAAAAAATTAAATTTGAAATATGAATTTGATCTTTTCATTTGATCTAATTTCTTTACAACTTCATTAAAACAGTCTAAATTTTGCGACCAAAAATTTCTATTATTAAAATGATTTTTTTACTTATTCTAGATACAAATTCAAAACTCAGAATGAGTTCAAAATTTAAAAAAAAGAAAACGTGCAATTTCATGGCAATAACCCTTAGTGGCAATACCTACTTTAGAAATATGTGTCATTTGAGGAATTTGAACAAAAAATTAAAAACTAATGAAAACTTTATAATAATATTAAATATGCTTTCAAAAATGTAACTGCTAGTTCACGAAATATAAAAAAAGCAAAACAGGGTGGGCGCAGAACTTCATTTTCAAAATTCCCTGACTAATTTTTTTTTTTTCTCTGATCATTAATGTTTAAAGACCAAAATCCTAATCTTCCAACATTTTTTATAGAGCATCTTTTCTAAATGGAATAAAAAAATTTTAAGTTTCAGTTTATAAATTTTACATTTATTATGCTCAGGGCTTTGATAGCCTAATTTCTTTGGAAACCCCAAAAAGTGATTAATTTCTAACCCAAAAATTTTCTAATGTTCCCCAATAATGTGACTAATACTCTTTTGAATTTAAGAGAATTCGCTAAAATTAATAAATATCAAGTTAAGTGAAAAAAATTCAAGTTAAGTGAAAATATTAAAAACTTTCCTTAAAATCATTCAATTTCTTTGAAATAATTTAAATCTCTGGGAAATGCCTTGGATTCCTTTAAAATACTCTAAAATATTTCAAATCCTTTGAAATCTTTTTAAATCCCTCAAAACGTTTTAAATCACTTGGAAATTCTTTGAATTTTGAAAAATGCCTCCTTAAAATCTTTTTTTGATCAATAAAAAATTCCTTGGAATGTTTAAAAACATCCCAAAATCTTTAGAATTCTTAAAAATCTTTGGCGATACCTTGAAATGAAGGGGCACACTGCATACGGGCGTAAGTGCCAAATTTCGGAAATGCGTTTTATTGGCCTAAAATAATTTTTTTAACTTAACTCATATTTCTGTAAAAGATTACAGTCCAGTTCGGTTTAAAAGTGGGTTAAAATCCAAGTTTGGTATTTTTTTATGATGTAATTTCATCTTTTTACGTGTTCTTTTCACTACTAAATATACCTAATTTTTGAAGTCTATTAAAAATTCTATTGTATTTTTGAAAATATCATAAAATATTTCAAATCCTTTGAAACCTCTTGAAACTTTTTAAAGCTCTTGAGAATACTTTCTCAAGCATATTAAAATGCCCTTAAATAATTCAAATCCCTTGAAACTCTTAAAAGCTCTTGAAAATCCTTTGAAATATTTAAAAATACCCTAAAATCCTTCAAATACTTTGGAATTTCTTTAAATTAATTAAATCTACTAAAAATTCCTTAGTATTTTTAAAAATAGCCTAAAATATTTCAAATCCTTTGAAATCCCTAAAGACCTTTTTTAAGCTCTTGAAAATGCCTTTGAATCTTCAAATTACCTAAAATATTTCACATCCCTTGAAACTTGTTGAAGCTCTTCAAAAATCCTTTGAATTTTTAAAAACACCCTAAAATCGTTCAAATGCTTTGGAATTTCTTTAAATATTATTGAAGTCTACCAAAAATTCCTTGGAATTTTAAAAAGTGCCCTAAAATAATTCAAATCTCTTGAAACTTTTTAAAGCTCTTGAAAATTCCTTGAAAATTTTAAAAATACCCTAAAATCCATTGAAATTACTTCAAAATTCCTTGGAATTTTTAAAAATACCCTAAAATATTTGAAATCCCTTAAAACTTTCTAGAGCTCTTGAAAATGCCTTTGAATCTTGTCAAATTTTGTAAAGTTCTTGAAAATTCCTTGGGATTTTGAAAAATATCCTAAAATGTTTACAATTCTTTGAAAAGCCTTCTAATTATTCAAATCAATTAAAGATTCCTTGAAACCTTTTAAAATATCCTAAAATCTTTAAAATCCTACGAAATCCCTCAATTCTTGTGAATAAATTCTTTGAATATTTATATAATAATAATATTTATATTACTTACTTTTTACAACATTTTTATTTTTAAATTAATTGAATTCATTTATTATTAATTTTAATTATTTATTTTAAAAAGTCCTTTCGTAAAAATATTTAAAATTTTATTATAGATAAAACCCAATTAAAATATTATAAAATCTCATCAAATCTGATATTTCCTGAAATCCTAAAAAATTTATTAAAATACTTTGAGAGCTTTTAAAATCGCTTAAAATGATTGAAATTCATGGAAAGCTAATAAAATCCCTTGGAATCCTTGAAAATATCCTGAAAACTTATAGGACCTCTAAAATTGTTCCAGATCTTCCGAAATTTAAGGAAATTCTTTAGACCCGCATTCAAAATTTTTCAAAATCCTCCAATTATTTAGAATCCTTCGAAATTCCGAGATTTTTTTAGACTCCTTAAAATGGCTTAGTATTTTTAAAAATGCCCTAAAATCTTCAAAATCCTTTGGAATCGCTTCAAATTATCAAATCCTGTAAAATATTTTGAAATTCCTTGAAATTTTATATAGGCCTTGAAAATTCTTTGTAATTTTTAAAAATAACCTAAAATCTTTAAAATTCGAGTTGAAATTATTTGAAAATCCTTCGAATTATTTAAATCAATTGCAGATTACTTGAAATCGTTTAAAATATCCTCAAATCTTAGGTATTACATACCTTGAAGCTTTTGAAAATCTTTGAAATCCCTTAATTCTTGTTTATAAATTCTTTATAATCCATTAAAATATTATAAAATCCCGTGAAATTATTTGATAGCCTGAGAATATTTTATAATACCTTAAAATATGTCATATCTTTCTGAATCATTGAAATCCTTTTAAACTTTTTAAAGCTCTTGGAAATTCCTTGAATTTTTTTAAAATACACTAAAATCTTTCAAATACTTTGGAATTCCTTCAAATTATTGAAATTTGCTCAAAATTCCTTGGAATTTTTAAAAATACCCTAAAATATTTCAAATCCCTTGAAATTCCTTAAAATCTTCTGAAGCTCCTGAAAATGCCTTGAATTTGAAAAAAAAAACCTAGAATATTTCAAATCCTTGGGAATTCCTTCAAATTATTGAAATCTACTCAAAATTCCTGGGAATTTTCAGAAATACCCTAAAATATTTGAAATACTTTGGAATTACTTTTCTAAAATACCCTAAAATCTTTTTGAATTCCTTCAAATTATTGAAATATACTCAAAACTCCTTGGAATTTTTAAAAATACCTTACAATATTTCAAATCCCTTGAAATCCTTCAAACTTTCTAGAGCTCTTGAAAATGCCTTTGAATCTTTTTAAATGCCATAAAATATGTCAAATCCTTTGGAATTCCTTGAAATCATTGAAATCTACACAGAACTCCTTGAAATTTTTAAAAATAACCTAAATTATTTCAAATCCCTTGAAACTTTTTGAAGCTCTTGAAAATTCTGTGAAAATTTTTAAAATACCCTAAAATCCTTTAAGTTATTTAAGTCTACTCAAAATTCCTTGGAAATTTTTAAAATACCCTAAAATCTTTGAAATACTTTGGAATTACTTCAAATTATTGAAATATACTAAAAACTCCTGAGAATTTTTAAAAATACTTTACCATATTTTAAATCTCTTTTTAAAGCTCTTGATAATTCCGTGGGATTCTTAAAAATATCCTAAAATCTTTTAAATTTTTTAAGAAGCCTTCAAGTTATCGAAAGATTCCTTGAAATCTTTTAAAATACCCTCAAATCTTTGGTAATACCTTCAAGTATTTGAAAATCTATAAAATCCTACGAAATCCCTCAATTCTTTTGAGTACATTCTTTGAAATCTATTAAAATATTATAAAATCCCGTGAAATTCCATGATACCTAATGATATTTCCTGAACTCCTGGAAAATTGTTGAATCCCTTGAAGATGCCTTAGAATTTTTCAAAAGACCTTAAAATATTTCATATCTTTCTGAAATTTTTGAAATCCTTTGAAGCATTTTAAAGCTCTTAAAGATTCTTCGGAAGCTTTAAAAATACACTAAAATCTATGAAATCCTTTGGAATATCTTCGAATTATAAAAATCTTTTAAAATAACCTGAAATATTTCAAAAGGAATCAATAAAATTCAGAAATATTTGTCGACATGAATTCAATACGTATTAACCCATTGAAAGAAAAGAGACTAGTGATCTTTTCAATTTAAAGTGACTAAAAAGTTAATCCAGAACAAAAATTTACTAAAAGTGTCTATGTGGCAGCCCTGGTTATTCTTGACATTTAGTTAAAACTACTTTTGACAAAAATTCTCTAATTTCTGCCATTTTTGTTTTCAAAATCCCTGAAAAACTAAATTCCCGGACATTTCCCCAATTTCCAGGTTTTCATTGACCTGCGACCACCCTCTTAATTTAGCTTAAATAAATATATATAAGCACAACTGCAGCTTCACAAAAATTCCGAAAAAATGATAAAATTTTCTTTACTTTATCAGAATTTTACTCTGTAAAATTGCACAAGAAAATAAATGAATACATTATGGATAACGTTTCGGAAATCGCTTAAAACTTTTTGAAGCTCTTTAAAATTCTTTGGAATCACTACAAATTATGGAAATCTATTAAAAATACCATAAGATATTTTAAATGTTTTGAAACACCTTGAACTTTTTTAAAGCTTCAAAAAAATCCTGGGAATTTTTGAAAATACCTCTCATTCTTTATAACCCTTTGAAATCGCTTTAAATTATTGAAATCATTTACAAATTCCTTGGAGTCTTTTAAAATCTTTAAAATTCATGAAAATCTTTGGTAATATCCTAAAGTACTTGGAAATTTTTAAACCCCTCAATTATTGTAAATAAATTTTTGGAAATCACTTGAAATATTAGAAAATCCCGTGAAACTTTATGAAATCTGAGATTACATAAAATGTTGGAGAATTTTTTTAAATGCCATGAGAGCATTTAAAATCATTAAAATCGGCGAAGATATCATGAAATCTCTTGAAATCTTTTAAGATATCCTAAAACTTAATAGGTCCTATAAAATCGTTTCAAATCTTGCGAAATTCTTTAAAACTCCATGATTTTTTTGTAATCCCTTAAAATCCTTGGCAATTTTAAAATTTCTTGAAAATACCTAGAATTTTTTTAAATTGCTTGACATTTTTTAAACTTTTGAAAATG
>CAKNXH010062577.1:46997-65696 GCA_932178445.1 Andricus quercusramuli
GGAAAGAACATATAGAGATTTTTGAAACCCCCCTCCCCTCGGAGACAATACGTCACTAATGAATGGCCCCTTAGGGACCATGGATTCTGAACTGATATTTCACATAGTGTTAATTTCTAGTTATCTTGTTGGTTTATGGCAAATGTGATTGGCCGAGAACCTAGATGCGAACCCTATGTGAAATATTAATTCAATGAAAAATTTTAACTCCGTGAAAAGGGTACCCGACTCTTGAGTATTAGGTATTTCATGTTGTGACGTCAGGTAGCAAGATGTCTGCACGCCGAGGGCCAAGCAATGATACCAATTGCATAGGACATAAAGCTTAATTTCTTCTTTGTTATAACTTATTGGAAAAAAATTATTATCTATTATAAGTGTATCAGTATAAATTTGTTTAATCGATTTTATGATCAATCTGAATTGTATTTAAACAATAAAAAATGTATAAAATACATTTATAATAAAAAAATAATTTTTGTTTTAAGTTAATATAAAAGAATAAAAATCGATTTTCATACAAGAAGAATAATTTCTACCGAAAACGATGAATTTTAAACCACATGACTCAATTTTAACTAAAGGGTAACTATAGAAATGAATAAATTTTCAACTAAAAAAATCAATTTTCAACCAAAAATGGAAGAATTAAATTTTCACATAAAAAATTCAATTTTTAACAAACTAGTTCAATTTTCAACGAAGGAAATAAATTTTCAACTGAAAAGATAAATTTCTAACCAAAAATGGAACAGTTAAATTTTCGACTGTTAAAAAAAATAATAAATGAATTTTCAACAAAAAATAGTTAAACTTTCAACCAAAGAAATGAATTTAAAAACAAAAGAAATAATATTCTGCCAAAAAAGACGAATTTTCAGCCGCTTCACCTCTTTGGTGAAAATTAGTTTCTCTTTTGTTGAAAATTAATTGAGTGCAAATTATTTAACTATTTCATTTTTTATTGAAAATAGATCTTTTTGGTAAAAAATCAACCATTTGATTTAAATTTCATTTACTTTAAGAAAAATTTGTCTCTTTTCGTTGAAAATTAATATTTGTGTTTAATAATTTGTCTTTCTTGTTGAAGAATTATTTTTTTCGGAAAATTTAACTATTTCTTTAAAAACGTGTTTTTCTTTTCCTTGAAAAATTATTTTTGCTGGTTGAAATTTTTTTTTTTTTTTTTTTTTAGTTGAAAATTAATTTTATTTGGAGAAAATCATTTTTCTTGCTTGAAAATTCATATTCTGGTTGAGAATTACTTTTCTTGACAATTCAACAATTTTGGTGAAAATTAGTTTTTATTATTGAAAATTAATTAAATGAAAATTTTAATATTGGATTATTGGATTTATTTGATTTTATCTCTTTTATTTAAAAATTCATGTATTTTTTGTTGAACCTGTCTCATTTTTGGTGCAGCATTAATCTTCTTGTTTGAAAAATCATCTGTTTGGTAAAATAATTCATCTTTATTGTAAAAATGTAATTATTTATTGTAAAATTTTTTTTCGAAATTTCATCTTTTTGGTATTAAAAATTCAACTGCGCGGTTGAAAAATGAAAAACTTTCTTGAAAATTAAATTTTTTGGTTCAAAATTTATCTTTTATTTTGAAAATTCAACTAACTTGTTGAAAAAATCATTACTTTCGTAGTAAATTAATCTTCTCTGTGGAAATTTAACTTTTTTATTTTTAAAATTCAACTGCACGTTATAGAAATTTTAACGACTTTCTCAAAAATTAAATTTTTTGGTTCAAAATTCATCTCTTTCATTGAAAACTTCCCTGGCGAACGTATCGGATAGGAAATCCTTCCGAAACAATCCGAATCATTCCGGAATCTGTATCCGAACCAATCTGAGTCAATTTTCGAACCAATCCGAAAAAAGTTCTACATTTCGTTTGACCCAAATCGTTTAAAAATTATCCGACTCAATCTGGTTCAATCCGAACTCCAAAACGAACCAATCCGAACCAAAGTTTCAATCCAAATAAATCCGAATCAATCCGAACTCGGATTGTTATTTACAATTCGAATATGAATCCGAGTTCGGATACAATTGGATTCAATCAGATTGAAAGTCGTTTTAGTTCCATCCGAGTTCAGATTCATTCGGATTGAAAATTTGGTTCGGATTTATTCGGATTGGAGGTTTCGGATTGAGTCGGATTAATTTTTGGCCGATTTGGATGGAATGAAATGTAGAAATTTTTTCGGATTTATAGATTCCGGAATGATTCGTATGATTTCGGATTGGTTTGGAAGGAATCCGCCTATCCGACAATTTCGCCAGGGTAACCTCTGTTTTGTTGAAAATTTGTCTTTTTTGGTTGAACTCAACTGTTTTAGTTTAAAATGAAAATATTTTTTAGGTTGGATTATCAAAGATCACATTTGTTGTTGAGAATTTATCTTTTCCATTTGCAAATTCGTCTCTTTGTTAAAAACTTAGTTATTGTGTTTTGGTTAAAAATTACTTTTTTAACTGAAAACTATTCCATTTTTGGTTGAAAATTGATAATTTCTAGTTAAAATTCATGTATTATGTTTAGAATTCGTCTCTTTTTGTTTAGAGAATCAATCATGTTGTTGAAATTGTTTTTCTGTTTGTTAAGAATTAATGTATTCAACTGAATATTTAACCAGATTTAACTATTCAATTTTTTGTTGAACGCAATTGGTATTATTGCTTGACCCTCGACGTGCAGACATCTTGAATTTTTCTATCTCAACCTGAGAAACCTAATTGGGGCGCAGTCCCACTAATATCGTTGTCCATGGGACTACGCCCTTAGGTATTTTAGATTAGGTGGGGGAGAATCCAAGATGTCTTTAAGCAGAGGGCCAAAGAATAATACCAATTGCATGGGGATAAAACTTTTTTTTTTAATAATTCAGAAAAAAATGATTTTTTACCATAAGTGTATTTGGAAATTATTCTTTATTTTCTGAAAATTATTTAGTTAAATTATCAAATCTATACAGAAATTTGTAACGATTTTATTATTTAATTAAATAGCTTCTTCAAAACGAAAAATGATATACAGAAACACTTGTGGTGAAAAATCGGGACGACTGAAAAATCCCGAAAAATAAAATTCCCGACACAGTATCGTTCCTGAATCGGAAAATTTCCAAATAATAAAATTGTTCCCGAATGGGAAAATTTCCAATAGGAAAATTTTAGAACAGTTCATAAGTTTTTAATATTACCGAATGGAAAAATTTCCGGATGATAAAATTCTCGACAGTTTATAACATCACCGAATTCGAAAATTCAAGACATAAAAATGCATCTTTTTGTTTGAAAATTAATTTTGTTTTTGTTGGTAATTCCACTATTTTGGTGAAAATTCATGTATTTTAATTAAAAGTTTTCTCTTTCCGTTGAAAATTAATCTTTTCGTTCAAAATTTATCTTTTTGGTTAAAAATTCAACTATCTGACTGAAAATTGGGAAATTTTTTTTTTTTTTTAAAGATTAATTTTTTCAACTGAAAACTTAAGCATGTTTACAGGTTTTCCCTGACCTGTGGCCACCCTCTTAATTTAGCTTAAATAAATATATATAAGCACAACTGCAGCTTCACAAAATTCCGAAAAAATGATAAAATTTTCTTTACTTCTTTACTTCTTATTTTTTATCTTTTTATTTTTATCTTTTTTCACCTATTTTTACATAAATTTATTATACCAAATTATTTAGTTTTCAACCAAAAAAATTTATTTTATACCAAAAAAGATAAGTTTCCAAAAAATTACATAAATGTGCAATTAAATACTTTGAATAATGTATCAGATGTTAGTCAAATTTTATATAATTAATTTCGAAAAATGTTTTTTTGTTGTTGTTTACATTTGTTTTTTTGGTTGAAAATTACAGTTCTGGTTTGAAAATTCATCTTTTTCGTTGAAGATTCATTTTTTTTTTTTTTTTTTTTTGAAAATTCAACTATTTTGTCGAAACTCCTTGTTTTTGGTTCAAATTTTTTTTTTATTGAAAACTAAACTATTCCATTTTTGAAAAAAATGCATTTTTTAGGTGGAAATTCAACTATGCAATTGAAAATTCATCTTTCTTTGGTAGAATGTTTTCTTCTTTTTTGAAAATGAATGAAAATTTACCGATTTTATTGGAAATTCTATTTTTTATTCATTCTTCAAATATACCATTTTTGGTTGGAAATTGCACTATTTCGTTGAATATTCGTTTTTTTTGTTCGCAAATTAATTTTTTTTAGTTAAAAATTCGACTTTTTGGTAGAAAATTATTTGGTGAAAAAAAAATATTTTTATACTGAGAATTGAACTATTCCATTTTTGGTTAAATTTGATCTGTTTTATTTAAAAGTTCAACTATGTGCTTAATTATTAATATATTTTGTTGAAAATTCGTCGTTTTCAGTAGAATATTATTATTTTTGTTTGTAAATTCATTTGTTTGGATGTAAAATTAACAATTTTCTTGAAAAATCGATTCTGCTTAGTTGAAAATTAATTTTGTTTGATACTGAAAATTGAACTTACATTTTCGGTTAACACTTTATTTTTTTAGTTGAAAATACATTTTGTTTTGTTCCAAATTGAACTACTTTGTTGAAAATTCAATTTTTTATCTGAAATATTAACTTTTCCATTTTTGGTTGAAATTTATTTCTTTAGTTGAAAATATCATTGCTATAGATGAAAATGTAACCATTTTGGTTATCGTGAAAAATGCTTTTTTTTCAAGTTATTAATTAAAATTTTGATTTCGTCCCATGCAATTAGTATTATTGTTTGACCCTCGACGTGCAGACATCTTGGATTACCCCCACTCAACCTGAAGTACCTAATTCATTTGGCAACACCGCAAACATCAAAAATATACTTCCAAAGCGTTCCTTGGTTTAAAAAGTTGTCAAAAAAAAATTATTGTAACTTTTTAAGTGATTACAAATTTAATTTAATCACAAAATTTAGAAAACAGTTCCAGTTATATCAATTGTTGAAGAAGCTAAGTTAATTTTGACGTTAATGGTGTGCAAACTGATTCAAGTTTCGTAAACAATTAACTTCATTTCAAATATGAAAAATGGTTATAATTAATTTATACATTATTGGTTTATTTCTATCTTTCATTTTGAATTCTCGTTGCATTCGCGCTTATTTTCACAGCGCCATCTGGTGGAAGATGACAGGAGTTTTTATTTTCATAACCTTTTGGCAACAGTGCCTCTCATGCTTGACAGCTTTACATTTTCGCAAAACCACGTGCTTTGACTACTGTGTGTACGAAAATGAAAAAGTTTTTGAGGTTATATAAATAATTTCTGGACTAAAAATTAATAAATCATAAGAATAAAAGAAAAAATAAGTGGCAACATGAGTTTTTCCATTTTTGATTTTGATATTGCTCTCTGTAGTGGTGAAAATGTTGTGATATACAATATTCAGGACAATGAAGAAAGAATTGTTACTTCGCCGAAATTGACGGGCCTCCCGGAAAATAATACTCACAATAATGAAGATATTGAAAGTTTTCATGCTTTAACTAGTGTGAATTTGTCCAACGATGGAGAATATCTTTCGATTTGCACTAATCGAAAACAACTGTGTTTGTATAAAAGAAAAAGCTTAGAAATTGTGTCAAACAGAACTTTAATAAGGGCTGCAAGTAAAGTTAGTTTTACGAAAAGTAATGATATTGTTGTTGCTGACAAGTCTGGAGATGCTTATTTATTTTCCACGTCGAAACCACTCGAGAATGGAACTCTTCTTCTAGGTATGTTTTAACGGTGACACTATTTTGCTAAAAAGAATTTTTCAACCAAAAAAGATTTTTCATTCAATAAAGAAAAGAATTTTCATCAGAAATGTGGAATTTTCAATTAAAAAACGTGAGCTTTCTACAAAAACAGTCGAATATTCAAAAAAAAAAAAATGAATTTTCAACGAAGTAGATTAATTTTGTAAATAAAGATGAATTCTCTACAAAATGCATACATTTCTAACCAAATAGTTGAATTTTAAACCAAGAAGATTAATTTTATACCAAAAAAGACGAATTTTTAACAAATTACATAAATTTTCATTCAAATTAATTTTGTTTCGCTTCTGCCTTTTTTAAACAAAATATTTGAAGTTTTAACCAAAAATGGAGTAGTTAAATTTTAATTGTGGAGAATTAATTTTCCTAATTTTCTACAAAAAAGGTTTCATTTTGTATCAAATAGTGGAATTTTATTGTACCAACGAAAAAAATGTATTTTCTACCAAAAAAGATAAGTTTTCAACAAATTACATATATTTACAATTAAATACTTTGAATAATGTATCTGATGTTTTTCCAAATTCTATTTGATTAATTTTCAGTTTATATTTTTTTCGTTTATACATTTTTTCAACTTATAATTGAATTTTTTAACCAAAAAAGTTAATTTTCAACCAACAGTAGAATTGTTGAATTTTCATTTAAAAAAACAAATAATTTTATTTAAAAAAAAGTTTTTATTCTGTACCAGATAGTTAAATTTTCTACCAAACTTTTGAATTTCCAAGCTAGAATGACGAATTTTCTACAATACAGTTGAATTTTTAAATCGAGAATATGAACTTCTAACAAAAAAGTTATTCTTCAGATAACCAGTTGAATTTTCAACAAAGTAGTTGAATCATCAACTAAAACATATTAATTTTCAATTAAACAGTTGCATTTTTAACCAAAATATGGATTTGCTAGAAAAAAAAGACAAATTTTCAACAAGAAATACATCAATTTTCAACCAAATTGTTGAATTTTCGACCCGCAAAGACGATTTTCTACAAAACAGTTGAATGTTCAATAAAATTGATGAATTTTCTAAAAAAAAATTAATCCTCAACTAAATACATAAATATCTAACCGAATATTTGAAGTTTGAAGAAAGTAATTGAATCATCAACTAAAACAGATTAATTTTCGACCAAAAAAGATTTTTCATTTAATAAAGAAAACATTTTTCATTAAAAATGTTGAATTTTCAATTAAAAAACATTAGCTTTCTACAAAACAGTTGAATATTCAGCAAAAAAGATGAATTTTCAAGAAAAAGGATTGAATTTCTAACAAAAAAGATTAATTCTCAACAAAATACATAAGTTTTCAACCAAATAGTTGAATTTGAAACCAAGAAGATTAATTTTGTACCGAAAATGACGAACTTTTAACAAATTACATAAATTTTCATCTAAATTAATTTTCTTTTTCGTTTCTACATTTTTTAAACAAAATATTAGAATTTTTAATCCAAAAAAGATCAGGTTTTCAACAAATTACATAAATTTGCAATCAAATACTTTGAATAATGTATGAGATGTTAGTCAAATTTTATTGAATTAATTTGTAGCTAATTTTTTCTCGTTTATACATTTTTGCAACTAAATAATAATGTTTTTAAACCAAAAATAGAATAGTTACATTTTCATAAAAAAACTAATTTTATACAAAAAAAAATTTTTATTTTGTACCAAATAGTTTAATTTTCTACCAAACTTGAATTTTCAAGCTAGAAAGACGAATTTTCTACAATACAGTTGAATTTTTAACTCGAGAATATGAATTTCTAACAAAAAAGTTATTCTTCAGATAACCAGTTGAATTTTCAACAAAGTAGTTGAATCATCAACTAAAACATATTAATTTTCAATCAAACCGTTGCATTTTCAACCTAAAAATGGATTTACTAGAAAAGAAGACAAATTTTCAACAAGAAATACATCAATTTTCAACCAAATTGTTGAATTTTCGACCCGAAAAGACGATTTTCAACAAAACAGTTGAATGTTCAATTAAAATGATGAATTTTCTACCAAAAAAATTAATTCTCAACTAAATACATAAATATCTAACCGAATAGTTAAAGTTTGAAGAAAGTAATTGAATCATCAACTAAAACAGATTAATTTTCGACCAAAAAAGATTTTTCATTTAATAAAGAAAACATTTTTCATTAAAAATGTTGAATTTTCAATTAAAAAACATTAGCTTTCTACAAAACAGTTGAATATTCAGCAAAAAAGATGAATTTTCAAGAAAAAGGATTGAATTTCTAACAAAAAAGATTAATTCTCAACAAAATACATAAGTTTTCAACCAAATAGTTGAATTTGAAACCAAGAAGATTAATTTTGTACCGAAAATGACGAACTTTTAACAAATTACATAAATTTTCATCTAAATTAATTTTCTTTTTCGTTTCTACATTTTTTAAACAAAATATTTGAATTCTTAAACCAAAAAAGATTAGGTTTCAACCAAAAATTGAGTAGTTAAATGTGAATCGTGGAGAATTAATTTTCTTAATTAGTTTTCAATATAAAAAAAATAATTTTCTTCGAAAAAGGTTCAATTTTGTATCAAGTAATGGAATTTTATACCGAATTATTTAGTTTTCATCATAAAAATGTATTTTCTACCAAAAAAGATAAGTTTTCAACAAATTACAAAAATTTACAATTAAATAGTTTGAATAATGTTGTGATGTTTGTCCAAATTTTATTTAATTCATTTTTAGTTTATACATTTTTTCAACTAAATAATTGCATTTTTAAATAAAATTAATTTTTAACCGATTTTCAACAAAACAGTTGAATGTTCAATCAAAAAGATGAATTTTCAACCAAGAAGATTAATTTTCTACCAAAAAGATTAATTTTCAACTGAATACATACATTTCTAACCGAATAGTTGAATTTTTAACAAAGTAGTTGAATAATCAACTAAAACAGATTAATTTTCAACCAGAAAAGATTTTTCATTTGATAAAGAATAAAATTTTCATTATAAATGTTGAATTTTCAATTAAAAACCATTAGCTTTCTACAAAACAGAATATTCAGCCAAAAGTTGAATTATCAACCAAGCAGATTAATATTCTAAACAAAGTTGAATTCTCAACTAAATACATACATTTGTAACGAAATAGTTGAATTTTAAACCAAGAAGATTAATTTTGCACCAAAAAAGACGAATTTTTAACAAAAATACATCAATTTTCTACTAAATTAATTTTTTTTTTCGTTTCTATATTTTTTAAACAAAATATTTGAATTTTTAAACAAAAAAAGATCAGACTTGAACCAGAAATGGAGTAGTTTAATGTTAATTGTGGAGAATTAATTTTCTTAATTAATTTTCAATGAAAAAAAAAAATTCTGCAAAAAAGGTTTAATTTTGTATCAAATAATGGAATTTTATGCCGAATTATTCAGTTCCCAACATAAAAATGTATTTTCCACAAAAAAATATAAGTTTTCAACAAATTACCTAAATGCTTTGAATGATGTATGTGATGTAAGTCCAAATTTTATTTGATTAATTTTTAGTTTATATTTTTTTCGTTTATACATTTTTTTCAGCTAAATAATTGAATTTTTAAATAAAAAAATTGATTTTTAACCAAAAGTAGAATAGGTAAATTTTCATTTAAAAAAAAACTAATTTTATACAAAAAAAAATTTTATTTTGTACCAGATAGTTACATTTTCTACCAAATTTTTGAAGTTTCAAGCTAAAAAGAAGAATTTTCCTCAA
This sequence comes from Andricus quercusramuli, assembly GCA_932178445.1. Classification (NCBI taxonomy): domain Eukaryota; kingdom Metazoa; phylum Arthropoda; class Insecta; order Hymenoptera; family Cynipidae; genus Andricus; species Andricus quercusramuli. The sequence continues at coordinate 56,559 of CAKNXH010062577.1, forward strand.
AACAGTTGAATTTTCAACCCAAGATTATGGATTTTCAAAAAAAAATTTATTCTTCAGCTAATCAGTCAATTTTTCAACAAAGTAGTTGAGTCATCAACTAAAACATATTAATTTTCAACCAAATAACAAGGAGATTTTTCAACAAAACAGTTGAATGTTCAACCAAAAAGATTAATTCTCGACTAAATACATAAATTTCTCACCAAATTGTTGAATTTCAGACCAAAAAAGATGAGATTTTAATCAAAAATGAAGTAGCTAAATTTTTATCGTGGAGAATTAATTTATTAATTAATTCTCAATAAAAAAATAATAATTTTCTACAAAAAAGGAAATAATTTTGTATCAAATAGTGGAAAATTATACCAAATTGTTGAGTTTTTAACAACAAAAAAAGAACTTTCAAGAAAGTAGTTCAACTTTCAACTTAAAAAGATGAATTTTTAACGAAAAATGTAATAGTTGATATTTGAAAAAAAAAATTTATTTAAAATAAAATGCAGTTGGATTCAACCGACAAAGAGGAATTTTCAACAAAATACTTGATTTTTACTTTTTAAAAATCGAGTTTCTACCAAAAAAGATAAGTTTTCAACAAATTACATAAATTTTCAATGTATTTCGCAAAGATTTCAGATAGATTAAAACAAATGCACAAAGATTCCAATCATTTCACATAAATTTCAGATAGATTTCAAAGAGTGCACAAAGATTTCAATGATTTCCCAAAGATTTTAAATATTTAGCCAAGATTGCACAAAGATTTAAATAATTTCACAAATATTATCAAATATTTTTAAAATATTTCAGAGATTTCCGATAGATTTAAATGATTTCCCCAAGATTTAACAAATATTTCGCAAAGATTTCAGATAGATTTCAAAGAGTGCAGAAAGATTTCAAAAATATTCCAAATATCAGATATTTAAAAAATATTTTGAATATTTCGCAAAGATTTCCGAAATATTTTACAAAGAGTTTAATGATTTCCCAAAGATTTTACAAAGATTTCAATTATTTCGCAAATATTTCAGATAGATATCAGAGAGTCAACAAAGATTTTAATACTTTTCCAAAGATTTCGCAAAAGTTTTGAAGGTTTCGCAAAGATTTCCGATAGATTTAAAGGATTTCACAAAGATTTAAATGATTTTCTAAAGATTTCACAACGACTTTAATTATTTCACAAAGATTTCCGATAGATTTCAAAGATTGTACAAAGATTTCAATACTTTCCTAAAGATTAACAATATTTATTAAAGATTTCGGATAGATTAAAAATATTTCACAAAGACTTTAATGATTTCTCAACGATTTCAGTAATTTCACAGATATTATTAAATGTTTTAAAAATATTTTAAATATTTCATAAAGATAACTAAAGATTTCCAAAGATTTCATAAAGATTTCGAATATATTTAAAAGATTCCACAAAGTCTTCAATAATTTAACAAATATTATCAAACATTTCAAACATTCTGAAAAGATTTCCAAAGATACCAGAAAGATTTCGCAAAGATTTCGAATCGATTTATAGGATTTCACAAAGACTTAAATGATTTCAATAATTTCACAAATATTACCAAATATTTCAAATATTTTGAAAAGATTTCCAAAGATATCAGAAAGATTTCACAAAGATTTAAATGATTTTCTAAAGATTTCACAACGACTTTAATTATTTCAGAAAGATTTCCGATAGATTTCAAAGATTGCACAATGATTTCAATAATTTCCCAAAGATTTCAAATATTTCGCAAAGCTTTCAAATATTTAGCACACATTTTGGATGGATTTCAAAGAGTGCACAAAGATTTCAAAAATTTCCCAAAGATTAACAATATTTCGCATAGATTTAAAAGATTTCACAAAGAATTCCGTGATTTCCCAACAATTTCAGTAATTTTGCAAATATTATCAAATGTTTTAAAAATATTTTTAATATTTCTTATACTTCAGAAAGATTTTAATGATCTCCCAAAGATTTCAAATATTTCGCAAAGATTTCAGATAGATATCAAAGGTTTCAATGATTTCCCAAAGATTTCATAAAGATTTTAAAGATTTCGGATAGATTTAAAAGATTGCACAAAGACTTCAATAATTTAACAAATATTTCAAACATTCCGAAAAGATTTCCAAAGATATCAGAAAGATTTCACAAAGATTTCAATGATTTCGCGAAGATTTCGAATCGATTTAAAAGATTTCACAAAGAATTAAATTATTTCAATAATTTCACAAATATTACCAGATGTTTCAAATATTTTGAAAAGATTTCCAAAGATATCAGAAAGATTTCAATAATTTCGCAAAGATTTCGAATCGATTAAAATATTTCACAAATACTTCAATGATTTCAATAATTTCACAAATATTACCAAATATTTCAAAAATATTTTGAAAAGATATCAGAAAGATTTTACCAAAATAAAATATTTCGCAGATTTCACCAATATTTTAATTATTTCCCAAAGATTCCAAATATTTCGCAAAGATGTTAGATATATTTCAAAGATTGCACAAAGATTTCCAAAAAATTTCAATAATTTCACAAATATTTCAAAAAATATCACAAACATTTCGGATCGATTGAAAAGATTTCACAAAGACTTAAATGATTTAAATAATGTCACAAATATTACCAAATATTTTGAAAAGATTTCACAAATATCAAATATTTCAAAAAGATTTTACAAATATTTCAATGATTTCCCAAGAATTTAAATAATTTCACAAATATTTGAAATATTTACAAATATTTCAGAAAGATTAAAATGATTTCCCAAAGGTTTCAAAGATTTGAAATATTTCAAACGATCCGATGAATTTAATCCTTCGATTTCAGAGGGGGTCAAGTCAATACTTTTCCCCTTACTGGTCGATTTCTGGGGGGGGGGGGGCAGTGCCTCCTGTGTCCCCTAGGGCTCCGCCGCCTCTGTTTAAATCAAATTTTTCTCTTTATTTTTCAGGGCATCTTTCTATGTTGCTGGACATTTTGGTAACATCTGATGAAAAATACATCATCACTGCTGACCGTGATGAGAAAATACGAGTCTCCAAATTTCCCAACAGTTACAACATCGCCTCTTACTGTTTGGGCCACAAAAAGTTTGTGAACAACATAGCCGAAGTACCACACGATCTGGAAATTTTAGTATCTTGTGGTGGCGATGGTGTCTTCATATTCTGGGATTATAAAACAGGAAAGGAAATTTACACGTTTCCATTTAAAGACGGATTGCAAGATGAAGATACAGACATTGGAAAACTTTCTCGACTTTTGGAAGAGAGTAACGTGGAGGAATCTGTGATCGCTTTGCCAGTGAAACAAATGCAGATATCAAAACTCAACGACCTGACTTCAATAATCTCCATCAGTTTATTCTGCTGCAAGCGAGTATTTATCTATAGTGTCACGGGGAAAAAAGATAGCAATTTAGCAGTTAAATATCTTCAATCAATTCTCATCGAGGACGAACCGTTGGAGTGTCTCCTGAAAGAAAATCGTCTGTGGATCTTGACCAACGAAAATCTCAAAGTTTACGAACTAGTCGACAATAGTTTCTCGAAGGATCTTGAAATGACGCAGAAGCTTGAAAAATTGAACGAATCGTGGAAGAAACTCCGGAGTAATGCTTCCGATAGGACATTATTTCCCATTTTGTACAAAAGGAAATTCGACAATGTGCAGGAATATCAAGAGAGAAAAAAATCTCGCTTGATTGACAAAAAAATGGAGTGAGCAGAGACTATATCAGGGTGTCTACTCAGAATCTGGAGAAAAATTCCCTGACAATTCCAGGTATAATTTTTCATGATAGGGAACCATTAAGTATTTAGAATGAATTTTTTTTAAACACTCGACTCGGAATATGTATATAATATCGCGAGTTTATTATAAATATTTTTTTAGTCGTTGTAAATATCCAAATGTGTAAAAATAGTGTGTGAAATTAAATAAATGTTCATTCATTTGTGAATGTAACTTTATTAAAGGATAAGTAATTTCTTGATGGGATAAGTTTCTAGGAATTTAATTAATATTTTTAATTTAGAAAGCTTTGTCAAAGTATATTACAAGATATTCCTTAATATATTATCACCATTGAGTAATTAAATAAATAATACTAACAAAATAATGAATCATTTTTGGAAATTGTTCCTAAAGTCCATGAATTTGAATAATTAAAACAAATATATATTTTGTCTTCAAATTCAGTGGATATGTAACATTAATATTTTGAGTGAAAGGTATTTTCCAGGAAAGTAGATTCATTATAATAAATTTAAATTTTTAATTTAAGGATGAATATTCAACTTAAATAGTTGAACTTTTGACCAAGAAGATGAATTTTCAACCAAGAAGATTAATTTTCAATTAAATAGTCCAACTTTGAACAATAAAGATCGATTATCAACCACAAAAGGAATAGTTAAATTTTCCGTTAAAAAAATTAATTTTCTAAAAAAAAAACGAATCTTTAACTGAAAGTTGGATTTTCGACCACAAAGATGAATTTTCAACTGAAATTATGAATCTTCAACTGAAAAATGAAGTTTTAACATAATAGTTAAATTTTCGATCAACGTTATAAATTTTCTACTGAAAAGTTGAATTTTTAACTCAAAAGATTAATTTTCTACCAAAAAGACGAATATTCAACAAAATACTTAAATTTTCAACTAAGAAAGATCAATTTTCAATCAAATAGTCGCATTTTGAACTAAAAAGATCGATTATCAACCACAAAAGGAATAGTTAAATTTTCCGTTCAAAAATTAATTTTCTACAACAAAAAAAAACTAATCTTTAACTGGAATTTGGATTTTCAACCAACGTTATGAATTTTCAACTGAAATTATGAATCTTCAACTCGAATAGTTGAACTTTCGACCAAAAAGATTAATTTTCTAGCAAAAAAGACGAATTTTCAACAAAATGTATAATTTCAGTTAAATTAATTAATTTTCTACAAAAGAAAAAACGGTTCTTCAACTGGAATAGTTGAATTTTCGAAAACGAAGATGAATTTTCAACTAAAAGAAATATCTACCAAAAATGAAATACTTAAATCAGCAGTTAAACAATTTAACTTAAGTAGTTCAAAAGGTAGTTTAAAAAAAAAAAAAAAGAATTGAATTTTTAAACAAACCAAATGCATGCATTTTCAACTAGATTAGTTACACTTTCGGCTTAAAAACTTAATTTCCAAACAAAAGAAAAACGAATTTTCAACAAAATAGTTCAACTTTCTATAAAAAAGACGAATTTTCAACAGCATGTATAAATTTTCAAGTAAGACCAAATTTCAACCAAATAGTTGAACTTTGAACTAAAAAAGAACAATTTTCAACCAAAAAAGGAATAGTTACATTTTCAGTTAAATACATTAATTTTCTACAAAAAAAAAAAAAAAAAAAAAACGATTCTTCAACTGGAATAGTTGAATTTTCGACCACGAAGATGAATTTTCAACTAAAAAAAAATGTTTACCAAAAATGAAATATTTAAATTAGCAGTTAAACAAATTAAGTTTAACAGATAAGAAAGCAGTTAAAAAAAATAATTTTCAACCAAAAAAAAAATAGTTGTACTTTCGGCTTAAAAAATTAATTTCCAACAAAAGGAAACGTATATTCAACAAAATAGTTGAATTTTCAACTCTGAATAGTTCAATTTTCATGTAAGAAAATTATTTTTCAACCAAATAGTTGATTTTTCAACTAAAAAACATTCATTTTCAACCACAAAAGATGAATTCTTCACGACAAATGTGATAGTAAATATTTCAACAAAGAAAGATTTCATTTTCAACTCAAAAAAAGCTGAATTCAACGAAAAAAGACGGATTTTCAACAAGAGTTGAATTTTTAATCAAGAAAGATTTTTCAGTTAAGAAAAAAAGAATTTAACCCAAGTGTTTTATTTTATAAGCAAAAAAAAATGAATTTCCAACCAAATAGTAGATTTTTTATCTCAAAAAGATAAGTTTTCCGTTAAAAAAATTAATTTCCACCAACAACAAAAAACGGATTTTCAACTAAATAGTTAATTCCTAGATTTTGAAAAAATTCACTGACATTTACAGGTTTTCTTCAGGTGTATAGAAATTCTCTGACAATGCCAGGTTTTCCAGGTGACTAGACACCCTGGTATATAAACTAAGTTGTATATTTTATAAGCCTTGTTATTACTTACAATTATATATGTAAAATTATTGTAGAGTGAGTTTTACAGATTCAGTAAAATACAAAAAAAAAACTTAATTCATTGAAGATAATTAGTGCGGAGTCGGGGGAATATTACACTGGTTTGTAGTCCAATTTAGATTCTAGCTTCTTGTTGTCGGACACTTTTCTCACTGCCTTCATGAAGTCTTCCTGGATAACGTATTCCCTTTCGAGACGAATTGCGAAAAGACCTGCCTCTGTGCAAACGTTTCTTAAATCCGCACCGTTGAAACCGTCCGAAAGCTTGACGACAGCCTCGTAGTCTATTTCTCCGTGTTTGGCAATAGGACCAGCATGAATTTTCAAAATTTCGAGCCTAGCTTGCTCGTTTGGCAGTGGAATTTCGATCTTTCGGTCGAGTCTTCCAGGCCGCAGAAGAGCGGGATCCAAAGTATCGGGTCTGTTCGTCGCCATAATCATTTTTACTTGTCCCAAAGAATCGAAACCGTCCATTTGATTCAACAACTCCATCAGGGTTCTCTGTATTTCGCGATCAGCACTCGTACCTTCTGAAAACCTACGACCACCTGGAAAGAAATGGTTTTCATCAGAATTTTAGATAATGCAGGTATCACAGCGCAAAAGAAACTCAAAAAAAGGGGAAATAGGGTGATTTTCTCACGAAAAAGGGAAAAATAGGGGAAAGATTAAATATTTATTTCAGGGTGTCCAGCGATTCTTAGGAACGAAATTCAAGGTATTTTCCAGGTTTTCCAGGTCAAGAAGTCAAGTTATTCCAGGTCTCCTTTTTTTACATCAAATAATGAAATAACCATTTGTTATCCATGTAAAAATAAGCCATTTCATTTTTTGTTGGTCAATAATTTCTAAAAAAGGCAGAACCATAAATAAACTAATTTTTTATTTTTTGCGAACATAAGTCGTCTTTGAAACCTTGAAATCTTTGTGAATTCGTTGAAATCTCTTGAAGTACATAAAACATTTTGAAATCTTGAAATTTCTGTGAAATCTTTTGGAATCTTTTCAAATTTTTGTAAAATATTTGAAATCTTTGAAAACTTTAAAATCCTTGAAACCTTTGACATTTTTTGAAATCTTTTGAAATTTTTATGAAATATTTGTGAAAGCTTTCTTTAATCTTTGTTTGTGAAATCTTTCGTATTCGTTTGAAGTCATCGAAATCTTTGAAATCGTTTAAAATCTTTGAAATGTTTTGAAACCTTTGGAATTCTTGTATTATTTTGATATCTTTATGAAATTTTTATGAAATATTTCTTTTGTATCTTTTGTATTCATTAAAAATCATAACAATATTTTCAATCTATGTAAAATCTTTTGAAATCTGAAACATCTAGTTTACTATAACCTTTAAAACCTTTGAAATCTTTTGAAAGTTTTAAAATCTATGGAAATGTTCGAAATCTTTGTGAAATCTTTCAAATCTGGTGTATATGCTGTTTTTAAATCTTTGAAATCCTTGCAATCTTTATGAAATGTTAGAAATCTTTGAGAATTTGTTGTGAATTTTTTAAAAATATTTATCAAATCTTTTTAAATAGTTGTGAAATTTTTCTTACATCTTAGTTTGTGAAATCTTTTTTATTCATTAAAATCAGTGAATTAATATTGAAATCTTTTCAAATCTTCTAAAATGTTTTTAAACCTTTTGACATCATTTCAAATCTTTGAAATATTTTAAAACCTTTTGAAACTGAATTAAAATCGAAATTTTCCACTAATAATTTTTATAATTTGTAAGTTGAATGTCACAAAAAAATGTATACTTGTAACATTCTATATTAGCGGATACGAAATTAAAAACTTATAGAATTGTTCACAATATCAGGGTGGCGATTCGGCGGACGATTTTAAATTTCCGGTCATTTCCCGGTCAAGTTTTTAAACTTTCCTGGTCAACTAAAAGTAACATATTCATATTTCCAGAAAAAACGCAAATATTTATTTTAATTTATGACGTTCATTCTAAACAACCTTCAACACAACAACAGAGAACAGAAAAAAAAATACTTAAAATTTTCACTGAAAAATATTCGTTTATTACAAAAAATGGAATAGTTAAACTTTCAGTAGAAAAAATTAATTTTCAGCAAAAAAAAACGGATTTTCAACAAAATAGTTCAACTTTCAACCAGAGTGATGAATTTTCAAATAAAATTATGAATCTTCAACTCGAATAGTTAAATTTTAAACCAAAAAGATGAATTTTCAACTAAAACGATGAATACTTAACTGGAACACTTGAAATTTCAACCAAAGAGATGAATTGTTAAACAAGATTAATTTTCTACCAAAAAAAAAAAAAACAATTTTTCAACAAAATACATGAATTTGTAACCAAATAGTTGAATTTTGAACTAAAAAAAATATATTTTTCAACCGAAAATGGAATAGTAACATTTTTAGTTTAAAAAAATAATGTTAACCCAAAAACATGAGAGTTTTCAACTACAACAATGAATCTTCAACTGAAATAGTTGTTTTTTAAGCCAGAAAGATGAATTTTCAACTAAAAAATGATAAATTTTCAAACAAGAAGATTAATTTTCAAATAAAAAGATTAATTTTCCACCAAAATATGCAATTTTTTAAAAAATATACATGCTTTTTTAACGAAATAATTGACTTTTTAATTAAAGAAGACAAAGAAACGAAAAACATCCAAAGGAAAAAAAAAAGTTTTTAATCGAACAGCTCATTTTTCAATCAAAGAAATTAATTTTTAATTAAAACGATGAATCTTAAAAAAAAATGTAACAAAAGAGTTTAAATTTCCGCCAAATAATTTTATTTCCAACCTAAAAGATGAATATTTAATAGAAATAATAAATATTTAACAGGAATACTTGAATTGTTAACCGAATAGAAGAATTTTTAAACAAGAAGATTAACTTTCAAATAAAAAGATAATTTTTTACAAAAAAT
>CAKNXH010062578.1:0-28151 GCA_932178445.1 Andricus quercusramuli
ATGTAAACTGTTGCAATTGCGGCATGACCGTTGAACGTAAATTTCAACGTTTTATTATAATTGCAACAGTTTACATATTAATTTTGTTTCCTTTATTAATTATAATGCCATATTACTTTACCATTACTTTAGCATTACTTTACCGTTACGCTGTAGCGTAATGTTTGCGTTCGGCCGGTCCGCCAGGGATTATGTGAAAAGTGAAGAAACTTTGAATTTGTTTTCTCTGTTGACTGAAAAGTATTTTTTAATTGGGAACTCAACTATTCTTAAAAATTTATCTTTTTAACTCCTTCGTTAAAACTGGAACTCTTTTGTTAAAAATTAATTCTTTTCATTGAAGATTCATCAATGTAATTTAAAATTCATCTCTGATTGAAATTGTTTGTTGTTAGAAATCAGTTTTTTACACAAAAAATTTAACTATTCTATTTTTTGTTAAAAATGTATCTTTTTGGATGAAAATTCAACTGTTTCATTAATAATTGATCTTCTTTATTCAAAATTTTTAATATTTGGTAAACATTTTTTCTACCTTTTCCCTGGCGGACCGAACGAACAGAGCGGATATGCTACAGCGTATCCTTATAGTATCCACATCGTATCCTCTCCGTATCATGCAAGAGAAACTCATTAAAAAAGGAAGATGAACATTTCACTTGTTGAAATTCGGATTCTAAGTGAAATTTGACGTTAAAAGGTCACGGAGTAATCGCAATAGTTTTTCTTGCAACATTAAAAACTTAAAAAAAAAAAATATTTATCGATAACGTGGGCTGAAGGCGACTTCAAACGCATCGTCGACGGATAACGCCTATGAAGTACTACTGAATGACGATGCGTTTGAAGTCGCCTTCAGCGCACGTCATCGATAAGTATTATATTTATTAAAAGTTTTTAATGTTGCAAGAAAAACTATTGCGATTACTCTGTGACCTTTTAACTCAAAATTTCACGTAGAATCCGAATTTCAACAAGTGAAATGTTAATCTTCTTTTTTTAATGAGTTTTTCTTGCATGATACGGAGAGGATACGATGTGTATCATTTTGAGTTGCAAATTCAACAACTTGGTTGCAAAGTCATATATTTTGTTGAAAATTCTTTTTGTTTTGTAGAAAATCAGTCTTCATGGTTGGATTTTCATCTATTTGGTTGAAAATTCAACCATTACAGTTAAAGATTAATCATTTTAGTTGAAAATGTATTTTTTTGGTTTAAAATTTAATTATTCCAGTTAAGGTTTTATAATTTTATTTGGAAAGTGATCACATTGGTTGAAAAATCAACTATTTTGTTGAAAATCCGTTCTCTTTTGGTTCAGAATTAATTTGCTCTAATAACAGTTTTAGTATTACATAACAATAGCATAACATAAACTATACTAATATATTAAAATACAAATGTAATTGCAAATGTACCTCTGTTTCATAAATAGGAGGAAGCGTTGAAAACGTGTCCGTCCGTATGAAACACCCATGATTCTCCGTTCCACAAATACGGACCGTGTTCAGAAAGGTGCACGCATTATGAAACAACTAATTGATAAATAAAGTTATATCCAAATAAAGAAAAAGTGCAGTAATCTGAAATGTATAAACCTTAAGCTGTCATTTAATCTATTACACGTGTGAAATGATAGAAATTTGTCAATACAAGTGATGAAACGAATGATTGGTATCAAGCCTTCAGACTCGGATAAATGTCACTCAATTCTCCCGATTTTGATGATCACATAATTAAAATTAGTTCTTAGTGTTTAAAACTCTAAAGGTATACTTGCTTTTTATATAGATGAAAAGCCTAACTTCCATACTTATTAATATAATGATTTGTAGTCAAAAATATGATTTTAAAATATGTACTTTTAATCGGAATTATTTGTCAAACTGTTCCATAATTGTGACATGTTTCATGATAGGTACCTTTACCTCATATTACAAAGAAATATAATTTACACAAGTCGAGTGTACTATCTACATTTAAATTTTATTTTTGTGTTTATTATTAAGCAATATTTTTCTTTTTCTTTGGAAAATGATTTCAATTTGGCTCATGCTCCATATCGAAAGTAAAGAAAAAATCTCGTATCTTGCATAAAACTATACTTTTAATATTCTTATCACTTATTATTAACTTTCGAACGTGCGAAAAATCTTTTTTAGAACTACTAATTACATTTTTCAATGAATCCAATTTTTCCTAAAATTTTTATAAAGTCCTGCGAATTAAAACAAATCCTTACAATCTTCCACATTCTTCTTGGACAATTTCGGAAATCTTTTAAAATATTTTCAGACATTCTCTTCAAATAATGCTTAAGAATGAAAAATAAGTTTCAATTTTCCTAAAAATCATAAGAAAATGTTATTATTTTTTTGAGGCCATTCACAAGTCTTAAGAAGCTTCTAAATTTCTTGCTACAATTCTGAAAAAATCAACATTTTGTTTTAAATTAGGCTGTGGTCAACATCAACATTGATGTTGACCATGAATTTGACTGGGATAATGTTGAAATTTTACATAGTGAACGTAATGAGAGAAAGAGAGAATTCATGGAAATGCTTTATATTAAAAAACAAAATAGGTCCTCTATAAATTTAAAAACTGATTTAGATAGATTAAACAAAAGTTATTCAAATTTGATTAATTACATTTAGTTTTCATGAGTCTTGACTTTCTCTTATTTCTTGATTGTTGTGACGGATTGTCCTATTGACCCATATTCAGATCTCAGGTACCGAAGGCATAACGTCGTCGCTTAGTCGCCGCTCCCACCTGTCACCTGTATTCTTTTCCTTGCCTTGATAAGGGTGATGTGTGAGCACCGAAACGTTGGTAATGTAAATTGCATGCTTTTTTATTGTGATTTGATAATAATAAAAAAAAAAAAGACAAAAGAAATAAAAAAGAGAAGGAAGGAGATGTGGTTGGTTGCCTTCACATTTTTCTTTCCTCTTTTTTATTTTTGTCCAAAGAAACAAATTTTTTTATTTTGTTTTTTAGGAATTGCAATAGGAGCATTTTGTGGTGTTTGTCCAAATTTGATTGTTGAATTCTTGTTGTTTTTTTCAGGAATTCTATATATTGTAGTATATGTGATACTCAAAACTCAAAAATGACATCCATTCCTACCTATCTCTTACGGTTTACGAGATAATTGTTGTTAAAAACAACAATAATGGAAGGTTCCCCTCAGGTCCCAGTGGAACGTTCCCAAGGCCGGACATTTTACACGTTCCGGGAACGTTCCGAAGGTGCCCGCGGAACGTTCCGTGCTATTAGGGTATTTATTTAAATTTTCACTTACTTACGGTTAACAAGTTACATTATTGGTGATTGTTGCAACTTGTTGTTAAAGTTTACTCTTTCTTTGAATTTTCATGCATGTTGGTGAGGTTATATAGAAGCCCTTCAGATTGTTTCTACAAAAATAATGGTATTGGCTATTTTATTGTACTTACGTTGTTGAGTTCACTGGAAGTCGAAAAAACGAACATCCTACATTTTCTATTGTGCTATTGTTGCAGCCACTCACACTACAGTAATGTGGCATTTTTATTAAAAACCTTTTACTATCAAACTTGTTTGTAAACAAAACCTTTTTACTGTCACTGTCAGAGAAGACGCATTATAGAAAGTGAACTTCCCGTTGAAATACCCGAGCTTCTTCCCCGATGCGGCAGAGTGCGCTAGTGTCCAGTGTACGGTCACCTTCCACTCTCTTTAATACTCTCTGCGGGAAACAAGGAATTTCTCGAGACCGGGAAAACCCGAGAAATGACAGTTAATCTATTTTTTGCCCGTACATTGTCAATAGTTTTTTGAAATAATTAGTTGAAGTGTTAACTTCCAAGAGTGATATCATTTAGTTTACAATGCGTAATTCGAAAAATCTTGACTTTTGACAAATTTCCATTTTAGATGCAGTCTTGAAGACTGAAACATTGAAAAATGAGAGAATTTGAAACTGGATTTTTTGAAATGGAAAGCCTTGAATCGTTAAAATTTCAAACAGCTTTTAAACTTTGAAGGTTACAATTTTAATTGTTCTTTTTAAAAATTGTTCAAGTTGTGAGTGAAATTGTTTTATTTTTGTAAAGGTCGAGTATTGAGCTCCGGCAAATTTTGCCGTATTTAAAGTTTCTAGTCCGGCAAATTTTTTGTGTCAATAAGGAACTTTCTGTTCCGATTATATTTTTTGATACTTTAGTAAAATAGTAGAATATTTCACTAGTTTATCCAAAAATGAGGAATATTAAGTTATAAATACACACAAAGTGTCGTATAATCAAGAACATTACACACTAAAAGCACACTAAAGATTTGCTCATCACTTCACTATTCCTATAATAATACACTTTATCACTAATTTGCGAATTGTTTATCTTCAGATTCGAATCACGAAAAACCAGTCACTAACACTCGTATTTTTTAAAGGGAGACTTGGAAAAGGGGTTCAATAAGTGACAGATCACTCTTCTGTGACCAGTCACTAAAATGCCGTACTACAAATTTAAAATACGGCAAAAAACGCCGTACCTGTATACACTACGTTTTGGGTATAATAATTGAAGAGTTATTATTTGTAGAATAACTTTGAGTGATTCGAAGAGAAACTTTAGTTTTAAAAAGATCTAAAATTAATTAAAAAATTAAAATGATTTTACATAATTTAACCAAAGTGTGTACTAGGGTGGTCCAAAAATTCGACTTTCGATTTTTGGTGCTACCCCCCCCCCCCCCGTTTGTTCGTTTTCCGTGAAAAGAAATTCCGTAATTTTTTTTTAACGTTAACCCGTGCCCCCGGGCTTTTGAAATTAACGTGGGGTTTTAAATGGGAAAAGCTCGATTTTCAAAACAATGGAAAAAAGAAGTACTTCTCATACATTTTTTGTCAATTGAAGTATTGTCACCTCTTGAGGAGTATTTATGGATTAATTTCCACCCAATAGCTTTTAATTTTGACACACCTGAACCCCTCTAAGTGTGCCCCGAAAAAGGCCCCAAAAAATGCAAAATAGCAGTTTTCTATCAAATTCATGCTAAAGACGGTATTTTTGAAAAAATTTTCAACATGAATTATTTTTAATCGATAAGTGACGAGTTTTGAAGTATATTTTAAATTATTTTAAATTGTTTGAACAATTAGTATTTGTTTAAGAAATTTTTTCCCCCTGTAAATCGTGAAAAGTTATTATCTATCGGAATAAATCGTACAAGTTGATGAATGTCAAAAGTAGTAGTTCTTGTTTAACTTATTTGGTGATTATTTAAACAATTTACATTTGTTTAAACAATTTTTTCTTCCGAAAATCGTAAAAAGTTATTATTTTCTGAAAATAATGATACAATTAAAGAATGTTGAAAGCAATACATTTTTGAAGGATGTTTGGTAATTATTTAAACAATTTTGATTTATTTGAACAATTTTTTCCCCCTGTAAAGCGTGAAAAATTATTACTTTCTGGAATTAATGACACAATTAAAAGAATTTAAGAGCAATATTTTTTTTCTATAGAATATTCAGCAATTTTTGAAATAATTTTTATTTGTTTAAACAATTTTTGTTTGTTTAACAATTTTTTGCTCTGCAAATCGAGAAAATTTATTCATTTCTGCAATTAATGACACAATTAACAAATTTTAAGAATAATATTTTTTGCTTAAGATATTTTGAAATTATTTAATCAATTAAAAATCATTAATAATCATTAACCCCTTCGTTGGCAGAGAGAATTCGACAAAAGTGCCTAAAATGGCAGGAAAACTTGTTATCCTGGAAATTTGTATCCTAAGGTTTTTGGGGTCGCTGAATCCGAATCTGAAGTCAAAATTCAGAAATTCAAAATGGCGGATCCAATATGGCAGACGAAAATAGAACAAAGGCTCGGTTTGGATAAATCTTGGTATTTGCGGGGTTTTAGGGTCGCTGAACCCGAAACTGAAGTCAAAATTCGAAAATTTAAAATGGCGGACCATTATATGGCCATTTTTAATTTTAGAGTTTTGACTTCAGATTCAGATTCAGCGACCCCAAAAACCTACAAGTACCGAGATTTATACAAATCGAGCCGCTTTTTGTATTTTCGTCCGCCCTATTGGATCCGCCATTCTGAATTTTCGAATTTCGACTTCAGATTCGGATTCGGCGACCCCAAAAACGCGTGAGTACCGAGATTTACCCAAATCGAGCCGTTTTTGA
Organism: Andricus quercusramuli; assembly: GCA_932178445.1. Classification (NCBI taxonomy): domain Eukaryota; kingdom Metazoa; phylum Arthropoda; class Insecta; order Hymenoptera; family Cynipidae; genus Andricus; species Andricus quercusramuli. The sequence goes on from CAKNXH010062578.1 coordinate 6,205, forward strand.
ATTTTCCTCCGCCATATTGGATCCGACACTTTGAATTTTCGAATTTTGACTTCAGATTCTGATTTAGCGCCCCCAAAAACCCGTAAGTACAGAGATTTATACAAATCGAGCCGTTTTTGAATTTTCCTCCGCCATATTGGATCCGACATCTTGAATGTTCGAATTTTGACTTCAGATTCTGATTTAGCGCCCCCAAAAACCCGTAAGTACCGAGATTTATACAAATCGAGTGGTTTTTTGTATTTTCGTCTGCCATATTGGATCCGCCATTTTGAATTTTGACTTCAGATTCGGATTAAGCGACCACAACACCCGGTAAGTACCGAGATTTATAATAATCGAGCCGTTTGTGGTATTTTTGTCTTCCATATTGGATACGCCAATTTGAATGTTCGAATTTTTACTTCAGATTCGGATTCAGCGACCCCAAAAACCCCCGAGTAGGACTTGAATGCAAAATCGGAGTAAGTTGAATAGGAAAAAAGAAGATTGACGCCAACGAAGGGGTTAATATAAACCATTTTTGCAGCCTGTTATGAGTAGTTATTTTTTCAGATTTTTAGCGATTATGGTCATTAATTGCAGAAATGAATAAATTTTCTCGATTTGAGCAAAAATTGTTAAACAAACAAAAATTGTTCAAACAAATAAAAATTATTTTAACAATTGCTAAATATTCTATAGAAAAAAAAATATTACTCTTAAATTCCCTTAATTGTGTCATTAATTCCAGAAAGTAATAATTTTTCACGCTTTACAGGGGGAAAAAATTGTTTAAACGAATCCAAATTGTTTAAATAATTACCAAACATCCTTCAAAAATGTATTGCTTTCAACATTCTTTAATTGTATCATTACTTTCATAAAATAATAACTTTTTACGGTTTTAGGGAGAAAAAATTGTGTAAACAAATGAAAATTGTTTAAATAATTACCAAATAAGTTAAACAAGGACTACTAGTCTTGACAGTCATAAACTTTGTATGATTTATTCCGAAAGATAATAACTTTTCACGATTTACAGGGGAAAAAAATTGTTTAAAAAATTTAAAATTATTTACAATATACTTTAAGACTCGTCACTTATCGATTAAAAATAATTCATGTTGAAATTTTTTTTTAAAATACTGCCTTTAGCATGAATTTGATAGAAAACTGCTATTTTGCATTTTTTGGGGCATTTTCCGGGCACAATTAAAGGGGTTCAGGTGTGTCAAAATTAAAAGCTATTGGGTGAAAATTATTCCTTAAATACTCCTCAAGAGGTGATAATACTTTAATTGACAAAAAATTTATAAAAAGTACTTCTTTTTTCCATTTTTTTGAAAATCGAGCTTTTCCCATTTAAAACCCCATGTTAATTTCAAAAGCCCGGGGGCACGGGTTAATGTTGAAAAAAAAAAATTACGGAATACTAAGACAATTCTTTCAATTTTTCAAGATTTTAAAACTTTTCAGTTAGACTCAATTTCATAGGGCGTGAAGAATGAAAAGCATATTCTTAAGATTCATGGAAAAATTTTAAATTATTTTTTTTATCAATTCTAAGGGAAACTCAAAAAATATTACAAACCACCTAAAATTATTTCTTAAAACTTTGAAAAAGAGTACAACATTTGAAAGCCAAATTTTGCCATAATACATTATTTTATAACAAACTTGAGTGAGTTTGAGAGATACTTAAAAGTTTCTAAACTGTTCAAAAATAATGAAAATTCATAAGATATTGTAGGAATTTCGTAAGGTTTCAAGAGAAGACCAAGTGTGTGGGAGTTTAGTAGCGAACGTGCACGGGATATATGAGATAAACGGTGAGGTAAGGTGAGGGTGAAAACAGCAATTACGGTGTTTTTTTTTCAGAAAATAGGGTGTATGAAAAAGGAGTGGTGAGGGGAAGGGGGTGAAGGAAGCGAGAGGGTTAAAGGCGGCACGTGACAACTTAGCTTAGTAGGTAAGAGGTAAAATCGTAGGGTAAGATGCCGGTAAATAGAAGTCCAGCACGAAATAACAACGCACGAGGGCACCACGAGTCGGGAAAGGAATCCGAAGAGGGGAGATCGAGGTCGGAGCCGGGCAGAGCGACGGGCGAAGGGAAGGGGGCGGGTGAGACAAGCAGCGACGAGGGAGAGAGGTTCGAGACGCCAAAGGCGGGGAGGGAGGAGCGGCAGAATTCGCGCGGCATAGAGAAACCAGTCATAGGAGTAAGGGCAGACCGACGAACAGTGAAAGACTCGCTAGCACGAGTAACACGGGATCGAGAGAATTCCTTGTTAGGTGGCGTTTAAAGAGTGCAGCGACAGATTCAGAAATTGAGAAATCGGAGGACAGCAAGAGGGATAGAGAAGAAGGGGAAGAAGAGGGTGTGGAGGATAAGCTCACAAAGAGAAGCAAGATAAAGACAACGACAGAGAGTCCCAAGGTAGGAGGGTATAATATAATAGAAAATCTAATAAGGGAACTAAGAGATGAAATTAATAGAGGGATGGAAGATGTCGAGAAACAGGGGATGGGTACGGAGGGGATGATACTAAAAGTAAAAGAGAAGTGGGAGGAGTGGGAAACTTGCTGGAGAGAGGAAAAAGAAAAAGTATGGAGTAAACTAGAAAAGGTGGAGAATATAGAGAGAATTAGTGAGGAGGAAAGGGTAAAGGAAATAAGGCAGTTGGAGGAGAGAGTGCGTAACTTAGAATGCAGATCTCAATGCGAAAATAATCGTGAGGACCACGGGAGAGGGGATGAGAAAGAAGGGGAGGGGAACTTACGAGAGGAAAATTAGAAAATGAGATATAGATTGCTAGGACTAGAGAGGAAAATGGAGGGGAAGGAAAGAGAAAAGAAAAAGAGAAACGTAGTGATCAAAACAATGCAAGTGGATAGCGCGACGGGAAGGGAAGAGGTAGAGAAACTTATAAGAGACATAGGGGCAAATGTCAGGGTGGAGGAAATAAAGGGGGTGGGCAGTAAGCTAGAAGGAAAGTCTAGGGTCTACGTCGTCAAACTGGGAAGTGATGCAGAGAAGAAAGAGGTGATGATGAAAAAGAAGGGGCTCAGAGGAAGAAAGGAAAGAATTGGTGAAGATATGACATGGAAGGAGAGAAAGAAAAGATGGGTAATTGAAGAAAGAGCATGGGAGGAGAGGAGAAGAAGTAGTAGGGTAATGATAAGGAGAGACAGACTGTGGATAAATGAGACAGTGTGGATATAGGATGAAGAAAGGGAGGACTTAAAAGCAGGAGAATGGTCACAGGGTAGAAGGGGAGTGGAAGGGAGTAAGAAAGAGGAGGAAGTGATGGGGTTTCCAGAAGACACGAGGAAATGAAAGAGAGTGGAAGGGGAAGAGAGGGTGAAAAGGGGATGAAAGTAGCGTTCTGGAATGTGTCAGGATAAAAAAATAAGGATAGAGGTTTCTGGGAGGAGCTAAATAAATGGGACGTAATAATGATGAGCGAAACGTGGGTAAATGAGAAGAAATGGAAGGTTTTTCAAAGGAACGTACCAAAAGGCTACATTTGGACAATGCAGGAAGCAAGAAATGAACATGACAGGGGAAGGAGAATGGGAGGCATGGTGTCAGGGGTGAGGAAAGAATTGGTAATAAAACGGAAAGAAGGATATAATGAGCCAGATATGGAGGGTACTATAGTCAGGAGAATGAAATTGGGGAGAGTAAAAGTGGACGTGGTGTGCGTGTACAGAAGAAGAGGAGAAGAGGATGGGTGGAAAAAAATAAAAAGATGGATGGTGGAAAAAAAGGAAGAGCTAGTGTTGATAGGGGGTGATCTAAACGCATGGACAGGGGAATTGGGGGGAAGAAGTTTTTGATGAGGAAAACGAAAAATTTATCAGAAAATTGAAACACCGAGAAGTAGACAGAGAAGGCAAAATACTCTTGAATATGGTCGGAGAGGCAGGATGGTTCATATGTAACGGAAATATAAGAGGCGATGAAGAGGGGGAGTTGACGTACGTAGGAAAGGGAGAAACAGTGATTGATTACATCCTGACTGAATCCTGGTAGAAGAGAAAGAAATACGGTGACAGTGGATAATGCTAAGATGGGTAGATGCGGAGGAGAAAAACTTAGAGAATACAAAGAATAAATGGAGAATGGGATTGAAGTAAATATTCAGGAGGAAGATGTGGACAGGTTTGTAGCAAAGTTAAGGGAAAGGATAGAGGTGATAAAGAGAGAGGTAAGGCCGCAAGAGGTGCAGGATGGGAAAAAGAAAGGATGCTGGGATGCGGAGTGTAGGGAGAGTAAGGAAAATATAAGGGAGTATTTAAAAAGATGGAGAAAGGAAGAGTTGGAGAAAAAAGAATACAATCAAATTAAAAATGTGCATGAGGAGTTATCGGACGAAAAGAGACAGGAGGCAAAAACAGATATAAGGAAGAGGTAGAGAAAGCGGTAAGGGAAGGTAGGGAGTGGGAAATAATAAACAGGGAAAGAGGAAGAAGGAAAGGTATAAATGAAGAAATTGAGATGAGTGAATGGTCAGAGTATTTTAAGAAGCAGTTAGGAGGAGTAGAGAATATGGTAAGAGGAGAAGGCAGGTAAAGAGTACAGGAGGAGGATGCAGAAAATGAGATAAGTAGAGAAGAGGTAAAGGAGGTGATAAAAAAGCTCAAAAAAGATAAGGCTACAGGAGAAGATGGCATAGAAAACGAGGCTCTGAAATATGGAGGAGAGGGGGTGCAGGAAGAGATATGGAGAATATGCAATAAGGTGTGGAACGGAGAAGGGTGGCCAAAAGAATGGAGAACGAGTTTGGTAGTACCAATAAACAAGAGAGGAGAGGGTAAAAAGACAGAGGAATACAGAGGATTTACACTCATGTCGGCGGGATATAAAATTTATGTAGAAATAATAAAGAAAAGCCTAGAAAGACAGGTAGAGGAAAAAGGGATTATACCACATAACCAGACGGGCTTCAGGAAAGGCATGGGAACAATCGACAATGTTTTCGTACTTAACTACCTGGTGAGCAGGAATTTAAGGAGGAAGAAGGGAAAGTTGATAGCACTGTTTGTGGATTTTAAAGCAGCGTTTGTTTCGGTAAATAGGAAGGTTCTCTGGGAAACCCTAGAAGAGAGAGGAGTGGACAAAGGGTTAAGAGAGAGGATCAAGGAAATTTTCGTGGAAACCAGAGCGGGGGTGAGAGTAAGAACACAAAAAGGAGAGCCGTTCTGGACGGGAAGAGGAGTCAGGCAAGGTTGTCCACTCAGTCCGCTTTTATTTAGTATCCTGTTGTCAGACGTAGAAGAGAAGTTAGAAAGGAAGGGTAAGGGAGGCGCGATCCTGGGGAATAGTAAAATATACTCTCTCGCGTATGCGGACGATACAGTTTTGTTAGCGGAAGAGGAAGGAGGATTGAAGCTAATGATGAGAGTTTTCGGAAACTAAGTGAGAGAGAAGGATCTAACGGTAAATGTAGGAAAAACCAAAATAGTTTATTTGAGAAATAGAAAAGTAAAATAGAATATGAATGGAAGATGAGTGGCGAGATTGTAGAACTAGTCGAGGAGTTCTGCTACCTAGGTTTTTGGTTTGAATCTGGGGGAGGAAGTGAGTTGAAGGTAAAAAAGAGGCTTCAGTAATGAGCTATGGAGTAGAGATTTGGGTTTGAGGGAATACAAAGGGATAGAAAGTGCACAGGAAAGGTTCCTGGGATGGGTAATGGGAGTGAGTTGGAGTTGCCCAGGGTATATGTTGAGAGAAGAACTAAGTAGAGAGAAAATAGTAATAACGCAACTAAAAAGATCCTGAAAAAAATGCAGATTTTTTTGAAAATTTTCAAACCAAAACTAGAAGCTTCAAAAGAATTTTGAAAGGTTGCAAGTGAATAAACCAATTTCCTCAAAATCCCCAGGAAAATTTGCAAGACTTCAAGGCAGTTTTCTATACAGCACTTAAACTTAAAAAACCTTTTTTTATTTAGAAAACGTCTATTATGTTTTCGAACATAATACCAAAAAATGATCGTAGGAAATATTACAATCTGTTAAGTTCAGCGGCATTTAATAAAAAAATTTATTTGATTGAAAACCGTTATAAAACCTTTTATTTCATGCGTGAAAGTATTAACCGTTTAATTAAGAGTTTTCGAAATTTCTAACCTATTCTAACCTTCAATTTAAAAAGTTTAAAATGCAAAAGAGTCCCATTTGCAATCAGCGTGAATAATTTGTGTGTGCAGGGACAAACGGAGATATTCCAAGAATAATTCTTATCCGAAAGTGGGATTCAATGTATGAAATTTGTGATTATTACAAAAATATTGTAATATGTATTTGAATATAATAACTAAAGACGATACGAATTGGTAAACTTATATCTGCGTGTACTTCAATTTTATCTTCAGCAATTGATCGAAAACTTTGGATACGTATTGTAAAAAGAGAATATCAATGAATCATTTTCGTGATTTTATTTATGTTTTAAATAAAAAATGAATAAACTAAAACTTTATGAATTTTTTATTATTGCAAGAAGCCCTAATAAAAAACGAGAAATAGATAATGAAAATATGTGGTGAAAAATGATTTTAAAAAATTCTAATCAAGTCAGGTTCTTGCACGAGCTTTACGTTTCAATACTCTATTAGTTCGAGAGAGAGAAACGCACCGCAAGATAGAGTGAGAGAAAAGTGAACCTCGCCTTCATTCAAATATTTTACTAAAATTTTTAGAAAATCCAAGGGACCAGGAAAAATGCGAAAAGGGAGTGAGGGTAAACTGACCTGACTCTGGCGAGCATGGAAAACCCGGCGGTCGAGTTGCCCTGACGTCGCATTCTGCAAATAAAAAACTAAAAAAAAAAAAGGGTTAACTCTGTGTGAGTAATCCGTGCGGAAAGGGCGACTATGAACCTTATGGCAAATGCGACTTGTCATGTTTTTAGTTGGGACAGCAGATTGGCATGACTGCTTCCATTTGGAATGTTGGCGGTTTTGGCGGCCATATTTGATTGGCCATGATGTTTTGATAAAAATGCTACTTGTATTTTGCAAGTAGACTTCAAGACCTTTCGATTGACCCCCTATAGACTTTTATTGAACCAAACCAATTTTGACTTGTAGGGGGTCATTCGTTGAGAAAGAATGACTCCATGCCACAATCCCACTTTGAGAATTAAGAAACTGAAGTTCTTACGCATTAAAATACCTCTTCAATTGGGTTAGGTTTAATACTGAGCTACCCGCATAAATGAGGATGATGATGTTTTAATGAAAACACGTTGAAAGTGACCCTAGTATTGAGAAATAAAAGATAATACCACCAGAGAAATTCGTGTAAATTAGGTTGTATTTAAAATGTGTGATTCTTGAAGCTGTCCATATTAAAATAATATTCAGTTTCTAACGGTTAAATATTAAAAATAATTTTATTTGTATCTTTTTATTTCAATTGAAAAATAAAAGACCTATTTTGAATACATGAAGTAGACATTATTTAAGGGAAATAGCTTAATTATTAAAGGGAAATGGCTTAGTAGTATAAATTGTAACAGCTATTAACTTGAAATTATTAAATTTTAATATGTTTCTGTTGGAATTCAAATTCGACTGCGCGCGCCTCCCCTCGATCACACTTTCTTTCGGCACACACAAGTATACAGAGTAGAGTCTCTCCATACCTCCCTGACCAGTTCTGTTCATTCTACGCGAGAGAACAAAGCGAGTGTAAGAGCCGAGTGTTCAAATAAAGAAACTTTTTCGAGTTGTGCCTTAATTTGCTTTACAATAATTTCTTATACCCTGTATAATTCTAAAAGGTTATGGAGCTCAGGGACGCTCACCGTGCATTAGAAGGTGTATGAGAATAATTGTAATAATAAAAATCCTCACGAGTGAAAAGGTGCTTTGGCGTGCCGAACACATTCTTCTTTGTGCCCGAGCTCGAGTGAGTGATAAAAAAAGTAAAACTTTTGTGCGCGGATCATTGGAGATTAAGAGAAAGCAAATTAAGTGACTTCACGTACGTCAAAGAGAAGCTACCACCAGGAGGCCGAGACGCACAAAGAGTGGAAGCGTGAAAGGCATCAGGCGTGCAGCAGGCGAAGGCAAACAAACGAGTTGCTCAAGAAAAGTCGAGTAAGTGGTATAAAATCTCGTTCAAAACTGAGTGAAATGATGACGAAAAAGTCGAACGATGATTGAAATCGTACGCGTACGCTATATTTTATATAAACCGAGATTCATTAAGGAAAACGAAAATTTTCAAAAATAGGATAGAAAAGTGTGTTACAAATAAAAGAGAAATCGTTACGCGAAAATTAAACAAAATCGTTAAAATACGTCGTGGTAAACGAGTAGAGACCTGAAAAACATGAAACGCGTGCTTTTTGGTTTCTGAGAGGTCCTTTGTTGAACGGCGCTGCGTGCCGGCCGGGTGACAAACATGGCTGCCGTCGTAGCGAAAGGCTAGAAAGAGAGAGAAGCAACACGTAAGAGTGAAACGTGGTGCACGAGCAAGCGCGACAGAGCGTGCATGTAACGCTCCTTTTCAACAGCAGCGAGTGCTAACGAATAGGAGAAGCGGAGAAATCCTATATTGTGTGTGTGTTACCGAGTTCGACGCAACAACGCGCGAGAGAATACGAGGTTAACACAGCCATAGAGGGAGTAAAGTTACCAGATAGAGAATTCCACGAAGCAAACCGTACTATAAGGAGAGAAAGGCATGCGTGTTCGCTCTGGATGTGTAGTAGTGAGTTCACCTTACCATAAGAAATAAATAAACCGTATAAAACAAAATTTGTGAGAATCAAATAATCTTAAAATAACTCTCATATTCTTTTTTGCGTTCATCTGAGTTAATAAAAAAAAATTAATAAAAATCGAGTCATTGAGTGAACGTTTTGTCGATCAAAATTTAATTTCATTTAAAATACAAAAGAAAATTGAAGTCTTTCTTTGTAGGAAAAATGACAGGGAAAAAGCTGCCAAACGAGATATAGTCAGCTTTCGCAAAAATAAATTTAAAATACAAAATAAAAGAGAGGCCAGAGGGAGTCTCGCTGGAAATAAGGAACAACAAGCCCACCTTGTTGTTTAAAAACGGCGACACAATTCCTGTCGGTAAGTAATACCATTAATAATATAAGAATAAGTCAAAGTTTGATCTGCCGCTCAATTTCATTTAAACACACAACTCTCGAGGGGTCAGACAATCTGGTGGAGAAATCCATGCAAGGAATCTGACTAGGGTGTATGGTGCAGCGTGATGCATTTAGCCTATTGTGCCGTACACTCGTTACATGTGTGATTGATAGGTCGACATATCACCACACATAGTAGCACTGGCTAACTTGATAACGCGGTTACATATTTTACAATGCTGACCATGGACGAGAGAATGGTGATTAAGGGTTTCTTCATGGGATCGGCAGAGAAAAGAATTGTGATCAAGGAGCCTATAATCCCTCGAGTAGCTATTGCAGCAAACACTCAAAGTCATAATAAACGTAATGAGCAATAGAGAGAAACTTTATCTAGAGTAATAAAGTCAAAAGCGATTACTCGTGTATGCGATGGAAGCATACGAAATAAGCATTAGGCATTACCTTAAATTGATTTACTGTATTTTTGTGTGTTTATGCAGAGAGAGACGTCACACTTGATCCAATGAGATATGATCGAAAGGTGTACGAACCCGGAAAACAACGTAAGATGGCTGAAATTCTCCAAAAGGAGGAGCAGCGAAAGCTTGAAGGAGAGAAAATGGAGAAAATGACAATCAGACTAGTAGCTGCAATAGAGAAAAGCCTAACAGACGAACTGACAAAACAGGTCAATCAAAGAATGAACTAGTTTGATCAAAACATAAACAAACTCCAGGATTCTTTGGAACACGCGATGCAAGAGAGAATCGACAGAGAGCTGGCTTTGATCTGGGAAAAAGAGGAAAGGGAAACCTTGACCAATAAGTTTTAAGATAAACGCGAAAGTGGAACTCAAACTCCGCCCAAACCTATCGTCACGAGAGTAGACACAAATGCAAACTTATGGCAAAATGCACCAGTCCAGTCAAGTCAACAAACGAGTGAAGAGACTACCGAGCAAGAGAACATCGAAAAAGAGAATCAAGAGTTTCGAAACTTGCCGAATGACCATCGTCAAGGCAGTACAAACGAGTATAATCGAAAACTAAATAATAATGAGGATCCGGCCTATCAGGAACGAAACCTGAAAGGAGAGATTGACGAGGATGACCTTGACGGAATCCTCGTGATCAAATACGGGTCAAGCAGCGTGGCACCGAGCAACCAAATAGAACAGAGACTATTTGTTGATGCACACTCCACAGCTCTCGCTGAGGAAGATTGGGATTTGGATTTGGATTACGAGTCATTAACGAGTGAGTATCCAAATGACTCATCCGAGGAAGGTGATGGCCAGAAGGGATATCCAGAAGACAGAGACGTAAGTAAAAATAAAAGTTTAATTCGAAGTATAATTGAACGCAAAGTTGACAAGGCTATTAGGAATAATAGAGCAATTGTTGAAAATCGAAGTAACGCGACTGTTAATGTGAATAGTTCCGGAATAAACGCGAGTATTAGCGAGTCAGGCATTTTACAAATTGAGTTGAACGCTGATCAAAATCCGAACCGAAACTATAGATTAACGCAAAATTCGAGATATGACATTTTTGAAGATTTTTTATATTCCGAGTTAAGAGTGAAAAGATTAATTTATGTATTAGAGGATAAAGATTTGAGCGCGATAAATACGAGTAAATTATCTAATGATAACGATACGATAAGAGATATTATAAAAACGCATGTGAATCAAAGTTATAATACAAAAACTATGAAATTATCCGAGCCAAAAGAGATCCTCGACAAACTAAAAACAATTAAAAGAGCCGAGCACAAAATAACTGCTCACACAGCACAGAGAAAGCTGTTCAATTTCAAATACAAACCGCGTAAAGAAACTGCGTCAGAGTTTTGTGATAAGTTTGACGAGATAATAAATAACAACGAGAGTTTACCGAATGTAGAACCTATTTCTGAAAAGGAAAAGAGAAGTTTATTTTTTAATGCAATAGTAGATGCAATATCTTTTATTTAAACTGCTGAAAGTATACAGCAAAATACAACTGGTAGTGGTATGACTTATGAACAATTGAAAACTTATCTCACACAGAACGAACCGAAGAGAAAGTCTGGAGAACAAGCGTTACTGGCGAACGCTCGAAGAGGAAATCCTAGAGGGAGAACAAGCAACGTCAGAAGCAGAAATGACAGAGGAGAACGACCTTGCTACAACTGTAAAGGATATGGGCAGCAATTCGGAGAATGCCCACTCCCAGGGAGGTGTTACAATTGTAATAAGACGGATGGGCACAAAAGTGTCAACTGTCCTGAACCGCCGAGGGTGTCGAGTTCAAACAGAGGCGCGGCTTTGAACCTTAAAAGAGGATTCGGAGGCGAAAGAATCGGTACCAAAGAGGGTCCGCCGATCAAGAGATCGAATTACGATCAACCCCATCAACTTCCACCTGCTGGCAGAGGCAATCAGCGTGGAAGGGTAAGAGGCAGGGGCAGAGGACGAGGTTCACCAAATGATAAGCAACAAAAATCAGGTAAGAGTGAACATGTGAATGCTTACTTTAATTTCACAAACGAAGGGGTAGAGAATGATTGCATAATCGAGAGATTCATCGTCGACTCGGGCGAAACTGAACATCTAACAAATAAAAGCGCATACGCCAATCTCTCGACTCAGGGGTCAGCTGTTATCGAAATCGAGTTAGAAAACGGTACTAAATGTAATGTAAAGATACGAATCAATACGAGTTGAGAGAAATTTACGCACCTGTTTCGCGATTTTCGTTAGTTAGGGCTATGCTTTCTATGGCAAACAGCGAGGGATGGATTTTATGGCAAATAGATGTTATAACAGCTTACATTCAGAGTAAGCTTAAACATTGTTACGGGGTAAGACCGAGGAGGGAAATTGGAAAGTTGGGAAACCGAGAAGAGGGTGAGATACGTTAGACTAGGTGAGGTTTAATGAGTAAATACCTTTATTCCAACTTACAATGCGTAGCGGTCGTATTCTTGATTAAAGGCTCGAAGAACAGTGTTCCACGACGGATGACAAACGATGGAAGAACAGCGCTTCCCAACGGATGATAAACGGTCGAAGTAGAGCGTCTCGCAACGAATGATAAACGGTTGAATAGCAGCGCTTCGCAAAGAAACAATCGCGGCTTTCTGAATTGGGTTCACCCCCGGACACTGAGCAAAAGACTGGCGGCACGAGCGGCGAGTCCCGCCGTCGGCCACACGTTCGGGACCCGTCGTGGGTTCCCGGACGGGCTCGGCTGTGGCCCTCGTCGCCCATACCGCCAAGTAACCCCCGTGTTACAACATTTAATTTATATGGAAATTCCTGAGGGATACGGTTATACAGATGAACAGCGTAGGGAATATGTATGGATATTAGAAAAGGCGTTGTATGGTTTGCAAACGAGCGCAAAAGTTTGGAATGAGCATATCACTAAGATTTTGATAGAGATAGGTTTCGATCAGAGCAAAAGAGACCCCTGCATGTTTACTTATTTCGAGGGAGAAATTTTCATAATGCTTTTATTGTATGTCGATGATATTCTTTATGGAGGGAATGATGAAAAGAAAATGAAAAAATTGCTCGATAAAATAGGTCAAAAAGTTGAGATTAAATTCATGGGAGAACCGCAAGAATTTTTCGGTATCGGTATAAAGAGAGACAAAGAAAATAAGGTGATGACATTGAATCAGACTAAATTCATTGTAAACAGCATTAAAAAGTTCGGCTTTGAAGACGTAAAACCACAAAACACACCTATGGTGACTAACAAAGTTCTTCGGAGAGAAAGAAGACCCAGAAGACGAACCTACTGGCGAAAATGCAGTGTCCGTAAGATTGTACAGAGAAATTGTAGGAACCCTTTTGTATTTGTGTGGTGTATCGACATTGGACATAACGTTTGCTGTAAACGTTCTGAGCAGGCACCAACTAAATCCAACTCAAGAGGAGTGGGACATGGTTGTAAGAGTCTTTCGTTACTTACAGAAAACTAAACACTATTCGTTGAAGTTTAAAGGGCAAGGCAATGGTTTAGAGGCGTATTCCGATGCGAGTCTAAATGATTGCAAAAATGCATTGACTACGTGCGGGTATGCGATTAGATTGAATGGAGATACTATCGCGTGGCGATCACAAAAACGTACTTATGTTAACTTATCCACTTGCGAAGCAGAGTATATTGCAATGTGCGAAGCGTATAAAGAGTTAATGTCTACCTACTATTCGTTAAAAAAGATGAGGGTAAACATTGAAAGACCGATAGACCAGATAGACGGAGGTACGAAACTTAGATATTTAGGAGAAAAAGAATATTATTACATAAAGGAGAGTTAAGAGTGGTTGGATTAAAGTCATTTGGATAGAATCGAAAAATCAAAAGGCGGATATTTTTACAAAACCGTTACCTTTTGATTCACACAATAAGTTAACTAATGAACTTTTAAATATTGATCCTTCTGTTACAGGTGTGCACGATGCGAGTAACGGCCAAAGCTAATTGCCATGACGTTGTACAAGGACAATCGATTCATTGACTGATGCCAAAGAATAGATTAAAATTATTTCATTTATTTAAATTAATATTCAAGTTCAAAGTCACGCTGGTCGAGAGGGAGTGTTGGAATTCAAATTCGACTGCGCGCGCCTCCCCTCGATCACACTTTCTTTCGGCAAACACAAGTATACAGAGTAGAGTCTCTCCATACCTCCCTGACCAGTTCTGTTCATTCTACGCGAGAGAACAAAGCGAGTGTAAGAGCCGAGTGTTCAAATAAAGAAACTTTTTCCAGTTGTGCCTTAATTTGCTTTACAATTATTTCTTATACCCTGTATAATTCTAAAAGTTTCAGTTTAAAATTGCTTGAGTATAAGTCATTAAATCCCTTGTATACACAGCTGCCTCCGTAACAGATAAAGATAACTTACAAAAGGAACTATAAAATGTTTAAAAAATCCTAATACAAAACGATTACACAAACAAATAATTAAATAAAGCAATAAGGAAATACACTCAAAAAAACAAGTCAACACAACCTACTAAAGAAAGAGAGAGAGAAACAACCACCATCCTACCCTACATTCAAGTTATTACAGAACAAATAGGAAGAATTCTCAACAAACACAACAACCAAACTATATTCAAGCCACCTGCGAAAATAGGACAACTCCTAAACAACCCTGAAGATAAAAAGGCACCTCTCAGTGATCCGGAAGTATATACTCGTAAAATCCCTTGCTCTTGTAGCAAAGTCTATATTGGAGAAACCGGGAGGGCTGTGAGCCAACAAGTAAATGAACATGAAAGCAAAGTCAGGCTAAAACATTTCGCGCAATCAGCACTAGCTGAGCATCATATCGAAACAGGACATAGCATCTTATTTGACAAAACAACCATCATCGCAAAAACGTACAATATTTTTCCAAGAAAATATAGAGAGGCAATCGAAATCTTAAAACACCCTAATAACATCAATAGGGACAATGAATATAATACGAATCCGATTTGGCTTTCCGTCCTCCCGGGTTAAAAAAAAAGACTTGATTGGCCAATCAAGTTCAACCAGTGTCCACCATGGGGCGCTCTGGCTAATCACAGGCATCGTAGAGAATACATCTATAAGAACAACATAACCTGAAACTGATGAAACTTTAGTTTCAGGTCAGCCCTGAAGTAGTGAACTGTAATGTACACGAAACGTCGGCAACATTCATAGTTTGGCACACGATCGAAACCCGAAATAGCTTTAAAATTTTAATTTATCATAATGAATCATCGTGAAAGCATTAAATCTAATAATAAATACATTAGTTGCAAAATTCCGATTATAATTCTATTTATAGCCCGTTGTCCAGATGCGATTTGCCGACCCAGTGGCCATCTTGTAGATGGGTTTCAAACCTGCTATCATTATGTACAAAGCTATTATATAAATTTTAATTTTATACAAATAAATAATCATTTATGTATTACGAGCTATTATTGATATTTCTTCGTGTTATTTATAATAAAGTCTTTTGAAATCGAGAAATACGTCTAAATCTTAAGTCTTTGTCTCAAACAGCTGCATTTAGTTTAACTACTTGTACTTTCGACGTAAGAACTTCTGGATTCTCAGCGTCATAGGAAGACTGATAACTGATAAGCTCTGAAGATCCGTCGCCATCGAGATCAACAATGGAAACAGATCTTGTGTGTAATTCGAGATTGGGTTGACAGTCACCTTTTTTGCAAAACTGCATGACTTCACTCTGACTAGCGTTAATCATGCGGAAGTCTGAGCCATTTATAAAGATCATTAAGACTCTTTCCGTTACGATTCGTTTAACGATACCAGTTTCGCTTAGAGCATGCTTTCCAACATCTGACGCGGGCCAGTGCCAGAATTTCAGAATGCATCCCTCGGTTTTTAAAGGCTCGTCGGTTAGGCTCAAAATGACAGGGATCGATACGAACGTACCGGAACGTACGTAGTGCCAAATCACGTGCGTTTCATTCATTTTCAAAACTGTGACGTTAACGCTGACTTGACACTGCTCTCCAGGGCACACTCCCTGATTCTTTACATGAAGCTTATGCGTAGGACTTAAATTCCAGGACTCCTTTCTTTGATTTGATGGCATTGCATTGTTGAATGTAGACTTTGATGCTATACCAAGTTTCTTTTGTACGCGGGATAATTTCACATTAGACAGCAACTCCTCTAATGGAAGTGATTGCTCTGTTTCTGAAAAAGAAAAAGCCCAGCATTAGAATAACCGAAGTTAAAATTACAACTGTTCGGTAAAGTTAACAGTTAACAATAATTACTTTTGATTGGAAATTTAAGCAAAGCTTTTTTGTGTAACGGTAACGATCGTAAATTCAGGGTAACAGCTAAAATGCAAAAAAAAATTTTAGTCAAAAATTTGTCTCGATGATTAAAATTTTTTAAATAAATTTTTAAACTTGTAGTAATCGAAAGTTATAATACATAAATGTAATCAGGGTGCCTATCAAACAGATGATTTCAAATTCCCGGTTTTCTTCCAATTGTCCACAGTAGAGTAGGCCAAAAAATCCTTTTTTTTTCGAGTAGCGAATTCTCATAGTTGGAAAAAGTTGTATTTGCCCAACAGTAGTAAGCCCCCCAAATTTTAGTTCGATCGGATAATATATTCTGTTCTGTGCATGGATTTGAAAATTTGGAATCTATCCTATGTGCCAAAAATTGCGTTAAATTTTTTGTAGGTATAGTTTTTGACAGTGAATAATAATATTAAATAAGAAAACAATCTTTGCTTTCAAAGTAGAATTTGTTTAAAATGTGCATAAAAAAATTTTCGTGGTTTCAAAATTGAGAATTTGGTCTTTTTTAAGTAACTTTTAGATATTGTACACCAAGAAAATGTTATTGTTCCCACTTTGAAAAGTTGAAGTACAAAAGGACGTAAAAAAGTAAGTAAAAAAGGACGTACTAAAGAACGTCCCAAATTGGGATACAAAATTACGTACTTTGGCACGTCTTTTGGTACGTTCTTTGGTACGTCCTCTGGTACATCCTTTGGTACGTCCTGTGGTACGTCGTTTCGTAAGTCGTTTCTGAAGTCATTTCCTTTTTGAAGAAAAGTGCTTGAAGATTATTTCTTTTAGTTCAACGTTTAATAGATTGGTACATAGGCCAGAAAAATGTGTAGCCGAATTTAAAGAAAATATACGCTGTGAGCCCTTTGGCTCTCTAATAGCATATAAGTTTCTTTAGTAGTAGTAGTAGTAGTTTTTTTTTGTTTAAAGGAGTAAAAACGGAAAATGCTCATGCACCAACCACATTCGAACTTTGGGGACCGCGAACTCAATATATACACCTCACGCATATATATTTAAAATATATACACGTGAGGTGCACACATGGGCGCGCAGTCCACAAGGAACGAAGGTGAGTGTGGGACTTACCAAACGGCATCTACCTACTAAACCTTAACTCCTTTTCCCGCCAACCCATGTCCTCGGAACCTGTTATCGCATTACTTCAAGGACATGGGGGTAAGGCCACTAAGCCGTGCTTCGGCTTCCAACTTTTATGTGCCGGCTTGGCATTTCTACGATTCTCACCCAACCAAGATGCACGCATCATCCTCAGTGGTGTGGTGATACCACAACCCGGGCTCGTCGGCCTTCGGCATCTTGATTGGGTGTAGTCTGCTATTTGCGTCGTCCATCCGGCTTCTTCGCAGAGGCGGTCTCTCTGAACGACGCGCACCGCATTGTACCCGGCAGATGGTCGGTCCGGGGTTTCTCTTCTTTAGCGGCGCAGAGGTAGCACTGCGGTGCACTTTCGCACGCCGCAGCCCTATAGCCCTCTTTGCCTATAGCCCTATAGTCCTCCTTCATTTCGACAAAGGTCCTCAGATTACCTCTGAAGGCCTTCCTCGTCATACTAACCTTCACCTCTCCGGCTGCTGCTTTTCCGAAATGCTTTCGGACCGCAGCCTCCACATCCTCTTCAGCCGTGATCAAGTCGAGGTCCAGGACCTCGACTTCGATGCAGGGAACGAGATCGCGTACGTTCCCCCTACTCCCTATTGCTTCCTTGATGGTCGCGGACAGCTTTGATCTGCCATCCGCAGCCGGCCCTACCTCCACAAGAACCTCTCCCCTCCGGGTCTGCCTGACCCCCCTGATTTTTACACCAAGGGTGTCCGGCTTCACCTTCTGTTTGAGGTTCCTGAGGACCTCCGCATAGCTCGAACCCTCAGCCGGTCTTATCAAGACCGCCTCGGGTCGGGCTCTCTTCAGTTTTTCCTTCTTTATGGGTGCTGGTTTAGGAGCCATCCCCTCCACATCCTCGCCCTTCAGAGTCGAGGACGCCACAATGGTATTGCGGGTCCTCGGCTTCTTCGCCCTCTGCTTGAGAGCGTTTGTCTCAACAAGACTCATGGAAGGCTCCCTTTCGCGCTTCCCAAGTTGGGTAGTGGGAGCCTCCACGGCTTCTTCATTTTGAATCCCGCTTTGACTCATATCTTTCCTCGCCTTCGCCTTATTTAGGTGCTTCTTACCTATCTCCTTTCCGACGAAATTTATAGCGTCCTGGTAATAACAGTCGATGCACATCATGGTCGACTGCAACTGATCCGCAACACGCCCCGCCTTCCCTAGCCCATCCCTAATGGGCATAAACATATTCCGTTTGGAGTTGCAGAATTTCTGCATCTCCTTCAACATATCTTTGAGGTCACCCATGAGTTTTCGACCCTCCTCTACATACATGTATGCCTCCATTATATCGTTTTTGGCACGAGTCTTCAGACTCATGTCGATATTTTCCACAACGTCCAGTTCTGCCTCCAACTCCTCACATACACTTCGGTTTAAATTTGGTATATCCTCCATTAAAATTCGCACGAGTAGCTAGGGAAATATAGGTCCACCCCCGCAGAGCCCCACATGCGAGGGCAAGGTCTGTGTACTCTAGAGGGCGACCTGGTATTCTAGAGATACCGTTAGAAACACCACTCCCCTGGTGCCATGCAGTCTTCGGCACGGTGGATTAACGCCTTGACTTGGAGGTTTTTCCTTCGGGACCCTTGCCTGCGACTGCTTATTGAGTGGTGTAACCGTACTCAGCAGAAACCCTCGGTACAGGGCCGCAACAGGAAGAGCTCATGGTTTTTTCACGGTGTGTCCTTCACCAAGTCTGTTTGGTCCGCGGGGCCTATTTTATTTCAGCCCTACCCTCTGTTTCCAGCGAGCATTCCCCTATCCGCCACCCGGGGACGCGCCACGTATGGGTTACAGACTCCCACTGTGGAGTAGTAGTAGTAGTGGTAGTTTTTTTTTTTTTTTTTTTTTTTTTGGAGAGGAGGTGAGAATGCATTTACTCATTACTTCAAGGACATGGGGGTAAGGCCACTAAGTCGTGCTTCGACTTTCACTTTTGGGTGCCAGCTTGGCATTCTTCTGATCATCATCCAACCAGGATGCACGCATCGTCCTCAGTAGTGTGGTGGTACCACACAACGGGCTCGTCGGCCTTCGGCATCCTGGTTGGGTATTGTTCGTCTAGGTAGCGCGTCCTTGAGGCTTCCTCGACAGGGCTGCCTCTCGGAACGCCCTACACCTCATTGTCCCGGGACGATGGTCCGACCGGGGCTTATCTTCATTTGTGGCGCAGAGGAAGCACTGCGATGAACTTTCGCACACCGCAGCCTCTCGAGATGTGGCCCTCCTTGCCACATCTCGAGTAGGCCTGTGCGTACCATCCTCGCGGCTAGTTCCTCGGCCAACTCCACGAAAGCCTTCAGGTTGCCCCTGAAGGGTCTTTTCGTGAGGCTGACCTTCACCTCTCCCACACCCTCGTTGCGGAAGTGGCTTCTCACAGCCGCTTCTACTTCTCCGGCTTCAGTCGTTGGATCGAGGTCCAATTTCGGTACGGGGTACGAGCTCGCGCACGATACCCCCCACCCCAACCGCCTCCTTGACAGCAGCCGAAAATTCGGCCCTGCCCTCTGCTCTAGGTCCGAGCTCCACAAGGATCTCCCCATTCCTGGTTTGCCTGACACCCCTGATTTTTACACCGCAGGTGTCCGGCTTCACCTTCAACTTGAGGTCCTTGAGGACCTCAGCGTAGCTTGGACCCTCGGCTGGTTTGATAAGAACCGCCTCGGATCGAGCTTTTCCGTGCTGTTTCTTCTTCGTCGTGGGTGCAGGTGCAGATGGTGTCGCCCCTGCCACTCTCATCTTCGGGGTTGAGGACGCTGCTGGTGTAGTGAGCGTCCTCGGCTTCTTCTTCGCCTGCTTGGAGGAGCCAGCCTCAACGGGACTCGAGGTGGACTCTCGTTCGCGCTTCCAAACGGAAGTTTCCATTGCTTCTTATGTCTGGGTCCCCGTTCCGCTGGTTTCTTTCACCGTTTCCCTCATTTTAGCATTCGCCTTCTTCTTTTCTTTTTTCGCAACCTCCGCTCCGAAATCTTTTATCGCCTCTCGGAAGGTAGTATGGGCGCAGCCCACTTTCTTTCCCAGCTGCTTCATTAAATCAAGTGCCTCCTTCAGTCCATTCCTCATAGGCACGAACATATTTCACTTTGTATCGAAAAAATCTTGCATCTCCCGCAGTACCGCAAATAAGACCTCAAAGATTACTTTACCTTTCGCCATCTCTTTCTCCGCTTCTCCATAAGAACCCTGACTCCTGTCAGGTTCCTCCACATCATCATACTCTCCCTCGGACCCCTCAGCCACACTTCGGTTTAAATTTAGTACATTTTCCATTCAATGCCCACGAGTAGCTAGGGAAATAAAGGTCCACCCCCGCAGAGCCCCGCATACGGGGGTAAGGTCTGTATACTCTAGAAGGCGACCTGGTATCCTAGAGAAACCGTTAGAAACACCACTCCCCTGGTGCCATGCAGCCATGCAGAAGTGGCTTCTCACAGCCGCTTCTACTTCTCCGGCTTCAGTCGTTGGATCGAGGTCCAAGACCTCTATCTCGGTACTGGGTACGAGCTCGCGCACGATACCCCCCACCCCAACCGCCTCCTTGACAGCAGCCGAAAATTCGGCCCTGCCCTCTGCTCTAGGTTCGAACTCCACAAGGACCTCCCCATTCCTGGTTTGCCTGACACCCCTGATTTCAACACCAAGGGTGTCCGGCTTCACCTTCAAATTGAGGTCCTTGAGGACCTCGGCGTAGCTTAGACCCTCGGCTGGTTTGATGAGAACTGCCTCGGGTCGAGCTCTTCTCTTCGTCGTCTTCTTCGCTTTTGGCACCTTACTTACTTACCTTACTTACTTACCTTTTGAAGCAGCAACCTCATCTCCCTTTTTGGGCGTAGACGTCGCTTTCGCAGCAGCGTTGCGGGTCTTTGCCTTCTTCATCGCCGGCCTAGGTTCGCTCGGCTCGACGGGACTCAGTGTGAGTTCTCGCTCACGCTTCCCAAGTTTGGGGGCGGGAGCTTCCTCGGCATCTTCGGTCTGAGTTCCCGTCTGGCTTACGTTCCTTCTCTCCTGCATCTCAAGGCGACTCTCCTCCAGGTCAACCTTGAACTGCTCCGTGATGATATTTTCTCTCACCTCCCTCCGATTGTTCATCGATTGAGGAACGTAATAGAAAACTCCTTCATTTATCATCGTCATATAAGCCACCTTCTCGGTCAGCACTTGTGCCGCCTCAATACCTTCCCTTATTCTCAAAAACATGTTCGTTTCTGAGTCAGAGAATTTCTTCATCCCTTTCAACACTCCTTTCAGCTCACGAACATAGCCACGTATCTCCTTGAAGTTCTTCACAAGTTGCTTAACGTCGGCTCTCATCTCGGCCTTCGCATCACTCTCCTCATATTTCTCCACAACGTCCAACGGACCACCCAACTCCTCACATACACTACGGTTCAAAGTTTGTTCATCATCCATTTAAATTCCCACGAGTAGCTAGGGAAATAAAGGTCCACCCCCGCAGAGCCCCGCATGCGGGGGTAAGGTCTGTATACTCTAGAAGGCGACCTGGTATCCTAGAGACACCGTTTGTGACACCACTCCCCTGGTGCCATGCAGCCTCCGGCACGGTGGATTAATGCCTTGGCTTGGAGGTTTATCCTTCGGGACCATCCCTGGACATTACCTGCGACTGCTTATTGAGTAGTGTAACCGTATTCAGCAGAAACCCTCGGTACAGGGCCGCAACAGGAAGAGGTCATAGTTTTTTCTCGGTGTGTCCTTCACCCAGTCTGTTTGGTCCGCGGGGCCTATTTTATTTCAGCCCTACCCTCTGTTTCCAGCGAGCATTCCCCTATCCGCTACCCGGGGACGCGCCACGTGTGGGTTATAGACTCCCACTGTGGGTAGTAGTAGTAGTAGTAGTAGTTTTTTTTTTTTTTTTTTTTTTTTTTTTTTTT
>CAKNXH010062578.1:29494-56385 GCA_932178445.1 Andricus quercusramuli
GTAGTAGTAGTAGTAGTAGTAGTAGTAGTAGTAGTAGTAGTAGTAGTTTTTGTTTTTTTTTTTGGAGAGGAGGTGAGGTGAGAATGCATTTACGCACTGAGTGTGGGACTCGACCTAAAAACGGTAAAACCCACTAAACTCACCTCCTCTTTCCGCCAACCCATGTCCTCGGAACCGCTTTCGCATTACTTCAAGTACATGGGGGTAAGGCCACTAAGTCGTGCTTCGACTTTCACCTTAGGGTGCCAGCTTGGCATTCTTCCGATCATCATCCAACCAGGATGCACGCATCGTCCTCAGTAGTGTGGTGGTACCACACAACGGGCTCGTCGGCCTTCGGCATCCTGGTTGGGTATTGCTCGTCTAGGTAGTGCGTCCTTGAAGCTTCCTCGACAAGGCTGCCTCTCGGAACGCCCTACACCTAATTGTCCCGGGACGATGATCTGTCCGGGGCTTATCTTCCTTTGTGGCGCAGAGGAAGCACTGCGGCGAACTTTCGCATGCCGCAGCCTTATGGCCCTCCTTGCCACACCTCCAGCAGGCCCTTGTGCGGTCTGGGCCATCGCAACCGGCTGCCATATGGCCGAAGCCAAGGCAGCGGTAGCACCGAACCCTTTCCACCTTTTTGTGTACACGACAGGACACCAACCCCACCTTCAGGTGTCCTGTGCGTACCATCCTCGCGGCTAGTTCCTCGGCCAACTCCACGAAAGCCTTCAGGTTGCCCCTGAAGGGTCTTTTCGTGAGGCTGACTTTCACCTCTCCCACACCCTCGTTACGGAAATGGCTTCTCACAGCCGCTTCTACTTCTCCGGCTTCAGTCGTTGGATCGAGGTCCAAGACCTCGTTTTCGGTACGGGGTACGAGCTCGCGCACGATACGAAAATTCGGCCCTGCCCTCTGCTCTAGGTCCGAGCTCCACAAGGACCTCCCCATTCCTGGTTTGCCTGACACCCCTGATTTTTACACCAAGGGTGTCTGGCTTCACCTTCGACTTGAGGTCCTTGAGGACCTCGGCGTAACTTAGACCCTCGGCTGGTTTGATAAGAACCGCCTCGGGTCGAGCTCTTCTCTTCATCTTCTTCTCCGCTTTTGTCGACTGTGCTGCAGCTGCATCACTCTCTCCTCCCTTTTTGGGCGTAGAAGTCGCTTTCGCTGCAGCGTCGTTGCGGGTCTTCGCCTTCTTCATCGCCGGCCTAGGTCCGGTCGCCTCGACGGGACCCAGTGTGAGCTCCCGCTCACGCTTCCCAAGTTTGGGGACGGGAGTTTCTTCAGCATCTTCAGTCTGAGTGCCCGTCTGGCTTACGTTCCTTCTCTCCGACATATGAAGGTGTTTTTTTCCCACCTCCTCTTCGACATGCTTGATCGCTTCCTGGTAGGAAAGTTCAGCAGAGCCTAAGGTCTCTGCCATCCTCTCCATTAGAACCAGGGCCTCCTTTAGTCCATTCCTGATAGGCATGAACATGTTCTTCTTTGTGGCGCAGAAGTCCTGCATCTTCTCCAACACATCGTCCAACTCAACATATATTTTACTGGCCTCCTTCATCTTTACCTCCGCATTTCTTCGCTCCTGTATGGACGACTTTTCACTGTCGTCCAGCACTTCTACCACATCTAGATCTTCTTTCAACTCCTCACACACTCTTCGGTTTATGTTTACTTTATGCGCCATTTAAATTCCCACGAGTAGCTAGGGAAGTAAAAGTCCACCCCCGCAGAGCCCCGCATGCGGGGGTAAGATCTGCATACTCTAGGAGGCGACCTGCTATCCTAGAGATACCATATGGAATACCACACCCTGGTGCCACGCAGTCTTCGGCACGGTTGTTAACGCCTTGACTTGGGGGTTTTTCCTTCGGGACCATCCTTGGACCATTGTCCGCGACTGCTTATTGAGTTGTGTAACCGTATTCAGGATAAACCCTCGGTACAGAGCCCCCCTATCCGCAACCAGGGACGCGCCCTAGCTTAGGCGAAACTACTAGTTCCTACGATGAAGCACCAAAAATTTGTATCATATAGGAGCGAAGAGGGAGCGCAGAATCCGTAGCCTCCCACTAGCACTTCTTACGTAAAGCAGGAGCAAGGAGAAGGGCGCGGTTCATAAAAATAGGCGCGCGGCCGGAAACGGGGCAGTAGCAGCGTTGCATTTGCTACTGATTTATCGGGAGATCTACTGATATATAATATTAACCGATAGGAAGCAATTCTTTCTCAAATAATATAAATTTAAAGAAAACTCTAATTAATTATATTAATGAACCAATTGATGAAATTGAATTTCACAATAAATATGAATCAGGATAATCAGAATATCGTCGTGGTATACCTACTGATATACTGATTTTCCTTGAAATCTCCTGATTTATTGTCCAGTACTGTGGCAATGTTCACATTCTACAATGAGACCTTTTCATACCTCTGCTTGTCGGCAGTGGCACACGGAAAAAATAAGTTGTAGAAACTTTACTTAACGAGTCACCCATTCTAGGATAGACCACGTTTTCTTTAGGATCTCACTTAATGCGCAAATGACTTTTGAATTAAATAGGTCTGTTTTCAACAATATAATTAAACTTTGAACCAAAGAGATGAATTTCGAATAAAAATATAAAAATCCAACAAAACACACATTTTTATTGATATTTGTGACTAACTTAGACTTTCAACTGAATCTCAAGCTTCCAAGATTGGAAGGGACAAATTTGTTGTAATTGAACTTCCCAAATATTTGGTAATTGTTCATCTAATTTGTTTATGAAAATATAAATTGTTATATTTCACCAACTATCATCAAACATATATTATATATAGAAATATTTACAGCCATTCATGTATTTTGTTGGAAATTCGTCTTTTTGGTTAAAAATTAATTTGGTTAAAAATTCATCTTTTTTTTGTTTTTAATTTTCTTCCATTGAAAATTAAATACTGTTTTTTATTAATCCACAAAGTAGTCCAACTTTCAAACAAGTACTTGAATTTTAAACGAAAAAAGATAAGTTCTCAACGAAAAATGTACTAGATGATATTTTAAGCAAGAACAGATTTTTATTTTAAATCAAAAGCAGCTGAATTGAATAAAAAAGGACTAATTTTTTAATAAAACAGTAAAATCTTCAATCGAAGCAAATGAATTTGCAACCAAAACAGATGAATTTTCAACCAAACAATTATTTGCATTTTTAATCAAAAGGTAAACTTTTCATAAAATTATATAGAATAAAATTATTTGTAATAAGTAGTACTTTCACATAAAAAACAAAAATCGCTTCTTTGAAAATACTATACGATCTTCGCCATTTTTAAGAATTAAAAAAAATATTTATTGTGATATTTCTTTGCTACTGAAGGACTGATTACACCAAGTTACACACAAATCCCATTCAAGCACGAAAATTCTTGTGATCACTTGTCGTGGACTCTAGCTTCTATAGAATATCGTGATTCAAGAACAATTTATTTTTGCTTAAATCCAACTATTTAACGTGATGCATAATCTAAAAATGAATTATTTTTAATGATTAGTTTTAAGATTCTAATTTAAGAATTCTTCAAAAATATATATAAATAAGAATAAATAAATAAAAATAATAAGTAAATAAAATAAATATAAGTTTTCCAAAAAATAGTTGGATTTGCAACAAAACAGTTGAATTTTCAACCGGACAGTTTCATTTTTTATTCAAGAATTATTATAATAATTTTTTTATTCAATTTTATTTTACGCGTCTTCGAAGCTAAAAAGCTTCAAATTTTAGAGTAATAATAAACTCCATAGGAAATTATTTCTAAACTGGAACCCAAAGGGACAACAGCTTAATTTTATTTTCGGGAATCCCCTTAATAAGGTTTACAATTCTATTTACAATGTCCAGTTTAAATATCTCACGTACGCTAGCCTTCTAAGATATAATCCCAGGCGGGAACGAGCAGGCGAGGGGGAGCGCGCAAAACGCAGTGGAGGGGGTATACGGTATACTACCCAAGACAGCCGATGCGTGTCGGGAATCGGCCTAATTTCTAAACTCGAACCCAAAGAGACAACAGCTTAATTTTATTGTCAGAAATCCCCGTAATAAAGCTTACAATTCTATTTACAATGTCCAGTTTAAATATCTCAGGTACGTCAGCCTTCTAAGATATAATCCCAGGCGGGAACAAGCAAGCGAGGGGAAGCGCTAAACGCAATGATGGGGGTATACTTAGCAAGCCAGCCGATGCGAGTCGGGAATCGGCCCTAAAATCCTTTAAAGATTTCGATTCTTTCCTTTTGGATCATCCTTCTCTCCCTTTCTCCTACAGAAAAGATAAGCGTACACCTGTAGGCTGAGGACGCCTCAACTCAGGTCCCTCGAAATCACGTAGCGTTACATTGTTTACATTTACCCGAATAGCATCTTAGCGCCGGCTTTATGAGCCCATTATTAACATAATAAGTCTAAACAATAAAGTGATTATTACTTGGAAATACGAATTCGAGATTAAATTTAAATTAGTAGTGACTGATACAGGTGTATCCTGGACTATAAATATTGAGGTACGTAATGTATTTTTGCTCTGCAAAAGCCCTTCCAAGAAAAGGCTTACGTATTGAATCTCGGTCATTGACCCCATCTTAAAATAACTCGAAAACTTCGTAGGCTCAAATTGCAGAGGAAAAAGACCTACTAGTTTTATAGCTTTAAGTATTTGATGTTTTGAGAGTGTGTCACATGTAAGGACAGAAATTTAGTGTTAATAAATATCCATAGCGTGCTAATACAAAATAAAAATGTAAAAAGCATTGAATTTGGAATAAAAGAGCGATCTCTATTATAAAAATTCTCGACCCAAAGTTTCAAGTGTGATCATCCGAAAGGATCACATCTTATGTGAAATAAAACAAAAGACTAATTAGGAATATTACATCCATCGATTAAAAGTAGATCTTTACGTAGCTAGATGAAAGGAAAACCAATGTAAAATACAGCTTAGAGTAGGCTTTTTATGAATAAAACTGTTCTGTGAGAAAATCGAATTTCATACATTCTCCATAGTACCCATCCTTTATCTTTAAATAAGACTAAGTAATTTTAGAAATTGATTGAAAGGTAGCTTTAACCTTCTTCTAGTTAACAGGCATAAAGCCCAAGATTACAATATACATATATACAGTGAGGCCAAATTCATAGTAGTCATAGTCATAAGTGCGAAAGAGATGCTCTTATGCGCCATCTACTAGTGTCTCACTTGCACTCACGCTTCCCTATGACTACTATGAAGTTGACCTTACGGTATATATATATATATATATATATATATATATATATGTGTGTGTGTGTGTGTGTATATATGTATATATATGTATATATATGTATATATATTTATTTCGGTTTTTGTTCCTTTCGGTTTCGGTTTTGGTTCCTTGGGTTGCGGTTTTGGTCCTCGGGTTGCGGATAGAGGGTCTCTGTACCAAGGGTTTTTGCTGAATATGGTTACAATAATTAATAAGCAGTCGCGGACAATTGTCCAGGGATGGTACCGAAGGAATAACCCCAAGTGAAGGCGTTAAAACCGTGCCGAAAGCTGAATGACACCTGGGTGAGGTGTCTCAAACGGTGACCTGAGATAACGGGCGACCTCTCAGAGTACCAGCCTTATACTTGCACGCGGGGCTCTACAAGGATGGACGAACCCTTTTCTTAGCTGCTCGTGGGAACAACAATGAAACCACCAAAACACCGAAATGTTTTAGATGCGATTCAAAACGATCGAATGCGCAGAGAACCCGACAATGGGTCGGATAAGAATGCCGATCATCCTAAAGTTCGGGGTGCTGAAAATAATTTAGATGGAAACATGACGACGAACCGGCGAAACGCCCACATTGAATGGACAGATCGACTTAAGAATGACGTGCTAGACTGCTACGATGCCAGCATTATCCCTGTTCGCGGAGGCTTTATGGCGCGTATGCATACTCTGTGGTGCCAGAAAGACCCAGAGCTTCAATACGTTTCGCATCAGTCTTTGCGAAATCAAGCCGACTACATCCGGAAAAATGGATATGTACGCGGAGCGCTTCCCCGACCGCTGCTTGATCAAGCTGCAGACGAAGATGAAGCGACATCAAGACCAATCGCAGAAAGCAGGCACCTTCTGAAAGATGATCGCAATTTCAGTACAAGGAAGAATATCAACATACAAGTTCCTCTTAAGCCCCAAGATCCGGCTGAAATGGATGCCTCCCTTCGTGGAGATATCTCGCAAGCGTCCAACCGCCGAACCATCAATTGCTCAGTTTATGGTGCTGCGAGAGCTTTGGCTGATTCAAATCAAAGGCTGAAACCGAAGATGGATGAAAAGGCCAGAAGACGCTTGCATCAACTGAACAAGAAAATTGGATCTCGTGTTCAATGTGTGATTGACTACATAACATCTGGTAGACCGTTCACCGAAAGGGTTCGAAAGTTCGCCCAAGAAATTTGGATCTTGAATCACACACTAAACAAGTCAAAGCTGCTGACAATCAAGCAGCATATTGTTGACAAAATACGGCTGTTATCTGACGCAAGGAGGAGAATACAGAAGAGGGAGAGATGAATCAGGGAGAATCAACAGTTTCTCGCTGACCCATCGCGCATCTTCAGCGATCTCCCTGTTTTTGTAAAAAATCCACCCAAACCCAAGGAGGTAGAGACTTTTTGGAGAGAGGTGTACAAGATCCCGAAAACACTAGAGTTTAAAGAAGATACTGACAATATCATACACTTCAAGGAGTTTTGCGACAACCTCATATAATCTGATGAGGAATGTCCATCAGTCACTGCCGAAGAGGTGAAAAAATCACTTAGAGACACGAAGAACTTTTCCGCTGCTGGACCAGATTATATCAAGAAGTTTTGGTGGAAGAAGTTTACTTTTATACACCAACATTTGGCCCGCATATTCACCTCATATTTAAAGTCGGAGACGCCCATTCCGCAGTGGCTGGTGTTAGGACGCACTATACTCCTGCCGAAAAAAGGCAACTTGTCCAAACCAGAGAATTACAGGCCAATAACATGTTTGAACACACTGTATATGATCTTTACAGCTGTCCTAAACAACAGGATTGTTCGACGAATTGAGCCTGTATGGCCAGAATGTACGAACAACGTGTCTCGAAAAAAAGTGTAGCAGGCTGTCGAGAGAACCTGCTAATTGACAGGTGTGTCTGCAAAGACGCTGCAGCCCATCAGAGCGTCCTGTCAATGGCCTTGATGCTTGCATCAACATTTCACGCCGTCAAGGCGGACGCGGACTTCTGAATCGCCAGTGTCTTCATAACCGAATTATTCTGAATACAGCTTACATCGTTGCGAATGGCAGAGATCCTCTCCTAAAGATGGTCAGGAACCACGAGATGATTGGCGAAGGAGCGTTCCTTTACAAAGCCGCGGAGCAAGCGGCCGAGACCCTTGGCCTGAATTTTAACATCAGAAGTGAGGAAAGTGCATTATTCCATCTAGATGCTTCACGTCTAAAAACCGAAGCAGAAATGTAGAAAAAAGATCCTTGTCGAAGGAGCAAACTTTTGCTTTCCTCAAATCATCAGGGCTCAATTCAGGTACAGAGGGCTTTATTTTCGCATGCCAGGACGTTGTCATTTCCACCTTAGCATACCGTGACCGCATTTTATGTCAAGAAGTTCTCAGTGGTAGGTGCAGAGCGTGTCATGCACACGCTGAGTACCCAGAACACATACTATCGGGGTGTCCGACCCACGCAGGAACAACGTATATATACGGACATAATGCGGCCCTAAGAGTACTTTATTACCAATTGTTACCCAGTAGAACCGCGGTAAATCACACCAATGGCCACGTCTCACAACCGTGAGATGGGTGGTCACAGGGCACGACGAAATCACAACGACAGTCCGGCGAAACCCTGGTGTGTCTTGAGGACACGAAGAGACCCAAGGATGACAGCTTTTTGCATCCATCTCGCAAGTGCCTTGGCATATATTTGGCAGGCGAGTATGGCACAGAATATTTTGGGTACAGTCGTTGCAGCTCTCTTTTAAGGTCTCGATACCTTTCCTCTTTTTCTTTCTCCTTTGCAGTGATGTTGTATTCGGACGGAGCCGAGAATTCGATCACGAATATAGTTCGCTTTTCGAAGTCTTGGAGAACAATGTCAGGTCTTGAGTGAGCAACGGAGACTGCTGCCCGGAAATCGTAGTTCCAGAAAATTTGTCACTTTTCGTTTCGGACAGTTGACTCTATATCCCTTGGAGCGTTCGGCAGGGCAGGGTCGCGACCAACACCGTAAAAGTGACAAAGATGGTCATAAAGTACTCTCAGGGCCGCATTGTGTCTATAGATATACGTTGTTCCTGCGTGGGTTGGACACCCCGATAGTACGTGTTCGAGGTACTCAGCGTGTGCGTGACACGCTCTGCACCTATCACTGGGAACGTCCTGACATAAAATGCGGTCACGGTATGCTAAGGTGGAAATGACACCGTCCTGGCATGCGAAAATAAAGCCCTCTGTACCTGAATTGAGCCCTGATGATTTGAGGAAAGCATAAGTTTGCTCCTTCGACAAGGACTGTTTTTCTACATTTCTGTGAAAGTTTCCGTGCATATGCTTGTCGAGTAGCTCTTGGTGAAATTTTCCAACCTCTGCTTTCTTTACTTTGGCTTTTAGACATGAAGCATCTAGATGGAGTAATGCACTTTCCTCACTTCTGATGTTGAAATTCAGGCCAAGGGTTTCGGCCGCTCGCTCCGCGGCTTTGTAAAGGAACGCTCCTTCGCCAATCATCTCGTGGTTCCTGACGATCTTTAGGAGAGGATCTCTGCCATTCGCAACGATGTAAGCTGTACTTAGAACAATTCGGTTATGAAGACACTGGAGATTCAGATGTCCGCGTCCGCCTTGACGGCGTGAAATGTATAATCGCGGAACTGACGAATTGATAAGCAAGCTTTTATGCATATGCATGATCTTACGTGTAGTAACATCAAGGGCCTTAAGCTCGTTCTTCGTCCACTGAACCACCCCAAACGAGTAGAGTAAAACCGGGACGGCAAGCATTTTAGTCGCAGGTACCTTGTTCAACGGCGACAGATTGGAAGACCAAATCTGTCGTAGAAGATGCTTGTGTCTGCTTCGGAGAGACTCCTTCACTGATGTTACGTCCTGAATGCGGCTTTGAGGCAGGCCCAGGTATGTATAGGTCTCTCCAGTGTTATGATGTCTAATAACACTTATATCCACAAGCTCAGGGTCCTTGGGAACGCCAGTAATCTTTCCTTTCTTCAGATGAATTTTGGCACACTTGTACAAACCAAAGTCCATCCCAATCTCTCCTGTGTAGTTCTTGACGATATTTATAGCAGTTTGAAGTTTGCTTTTACCAGAGGCATAGATCTTCAGGTCAGCCATATAAAATACATGAGTGACCTTATGCTCGCACTGATTAGTGTCGCCACAGAGGTATCCAGGAGAATTTCGTAGTGCGAGAGATAGAGGCAGAAGTGTGATGCAAAAAAGCAAAGGGCTCATGGTATCACCTTGAAAGACGCCACTCTGGAAGGTGACGTTGTTCGTTGTCAGACGATAATTTCTAGATGAGATAGTAAATCTAGTTTTCCAAAGAGGCATCAATCTCTCTATGCATCTCCCTATGTGTGGATGTACCTTCAAGCTTTCCAACAGATAGATGATAAGTCTATGAGAGGTTGAATCGAAAGCTTTCCGGTAGTCAATCCAGGCCATTGACAGGACGCACTAATGGGCTGCAGCGTCTTTACAGACACATCTGTCAATTAGCAGTTTCCCTCGGCAGTCTGCTACACCTTTTTTCGAGCCACATTGTTCGTACATCTCTCGCCATACATGCTCAATTCGTCGAACAATCCTGTTGTTTAGGACAGCAGTAAAGATCTTATACAGTGTGTTCAAACCAGTTATTGGCTTGTAATTCTCTGGTTTGGACAAGTTTAGACGAGTTGCCTTTTTTCGGCAGGGGTTATTCCTTCGGGACCATCCATGGACAATTGTCCGCGACTGCTTATTAATTATTGTAACCATATTCAGCAAAAACCCTTGGTACAGGGACCCTCTATCCGCAACCCGAGGACGAATTCGGTGGCAAAGTCATAGGCCCTTCGGTTCTATTCCAAAGGAATCGAAACTGAAACCGAAGAGAGACATTATTTATGGTCGATTTGCAAATAGATTTCAATTTTGGTTTCCGAGATGTGAGTAAACCGAAGTTCTAAATTATGTAATAATTGTTCTCAGTTTTCTTAGATATATGTACCAGGATGTACTTTATAACGTGGGGAAGCTATTTGGTCTAGACTATTGATTTTTTCCACTAATTCGTGTCTAAATTATTCTTTTACTTTTAAAACTGGGTTTGACAGGCTTGCCGGGTTAAAATAATTCGAAATCTTTTTAAAATGTACAAAAGTTGTCTGCAAATTCTAAAAAAAAAATTTGTAATTATTTTGAAAATTTGTATAAAAAATTATTTTCAAAATTTTTCTCAAAATTTTTTTTGAAATTTTTGTTTGAAAATTTGTTTGAATTTTTTGTAAATTTTTGTTCGAAAATATATTTGCATTTTTTTTTTAATTTGTTGAAGAATTTTTTTGAAATTTTTTTAATTTATTGGAAATTTGTTTGAATAATTATTTGCAAATTTGATTTTCACATTTTAAACTTATCTCCTTGGTGTGAATTTGTATAAGAAGAGTTCTCCGTAAAAAAATATCTATGAACAATATTTTATGATGAAGTTTAAGAAGAACTTTAAAAAAAGTACTTTTAAAACATTTTTTTCTTTCTCTTCAATCCGACTTCGAACCTTTTACCAGCGAGTTCAAAAAAAGGCTTTGGAGTTGTTAAAAGGCTTCAGCATCTTTAGCTCCGAAGTTCTTATTTGCAATTTTTAAGTGATATAAAACATACCATTTGAGAAAAAATTCCAACTTTGGGAAAGTGTTTTGCTCCATCAGCCCTCCGAATTTTATGGAAATTTTTTGTTGAAAAAAAAATTATTTTGCGTTTGTACCTCCCTTTTTTTGGGAGGCTTCGGATTTGTTATTCAGGTTAACCGATAGTTTTCCCCGTGTTCTCAGACGACTTACGAGGATTTAATCAATTTTGTGATTCTGTAAACGTCATGTGTTTTTAAAATTTGATAAAAAATCACGTGCGTCCTAAACTATGACCCAAGACAGATTTATGTGCAAACATTTTCGGTAAACGTTGACTGAAATTGAAATCTTACATAAAGCAAATAATAACCATAGGACCATAGGTGGCCCCGCACGAGTTAATCATACTATTTTTTGTTATAAGTGCGAAAGAGGGGTTGGGGGGCAACGGGGGTTTCGGGGGGCGGAGCCCCCCGACAGAAGAAATTATCTGCAAAGAATAATCAGAAAGTAATTCAATCAATAACACAAAGATTATGTAAACATTTTTGTACCTGATTTTTGATTTTTCAAGAAGTAGAACAAGTTCTGGAGTTCATTTTGCTCATTTTCGACAATGCACGATTGCACCACGAACGCATCTACTATTCTACTCTTATACAATAGGTTATGTAGCTATCAAAAATAATAGAAGCTTGGGATTCCCCGAGTGTAGACTCATTCTTTTTAATACCAACAGGTGGCGGCAGCGTGCATTGCCGTGAAGTAATATATTTTTTGCGTGAAAAAATAATCAAGGACATCTAAGAAACGCAGTTTAGCACACTGCAGTAATGATTTGGTGGGGAATTCAGCATTTCGCGGTTGCTAAACATACGTGCAAAGTAGCATTTCTTATGCACGTATAACAAAAAATTTATTTTCACTTATATATAATGTCGTGCAAAAGTTATTGGACAGTTATTTTCCAATAGGATAATAATCCTAATCTAATAATGTAACAATAACCCTACTTTAATAATAATAAACTGTAGATTTTCTCTCTATTGACATATCTGGCATATTTTGCCGGATTTGAATGTTCTTTTCTGGTATATTTTATCGTATACTAAATTGAATTCTGAAGAATTTACTATGAATTCCAAACGATTCTAGATTAATTTCACACAATTCTAGATTAATTGCAACTAGTTAAAAAATTGATATTTGCAAAAACATTTCGGACAATAGAAAATTTAATGGAGATCTTGATGACAGATGGAGGTTATGTGTCATCTGTATATATCTGTATTCCTTGCCGGATCTTAATTTTCTCTTCCGGCAGATTTTCCCAGATTTTAATTTTCTCGTCCGGAATATTTTTAATATCATCATTTCCCGTCAATTATCACGAATTTCAAAAATTTCCACAACTTTCATAAATTTCCATAAACTTAATAAATTTCAACAACTTTTATAAATTTTAACAAATTGCATAAATTTTTACAAATTTCACAATTTTTCCAAAAATTTCATAAATTCCACGATAATGATAAATTTCCATAAATTTTAGAAATTATGGTAATTCATCAAACTTTTCATACATTTTAAAAATTAAAGGGAAATGGCTTAACTCTTTCGTAACTTTTGCCAAAGGCAAAGGTTACAAGAACCAGAGGAAGAGTGTCCACTAATTACTGCTGAAGAAGTGAAGAAAGTTATCGCTAGAACTAAGAACTTTTCGGCGCCAGGGCCAGATAAAATCAACAACTTTTGGTGGAAGAAGTTTACTGCTACGCACCAACATCTAGCTCGTATATTTACTACTTTCTTAAACGGAGAACAACCCGTCCCGCAGTGGCTAGTGGAAGGACGCACGGTATTGATCCCTAAGGCCGAAGATTTGTCATGTCCAAAGAACTACAGGCCCATAGCTTGTTTAAACACCAGCTACAAGCTATTCACTGGCATCCTCAAAGAGAGGATATTGACATCTATCGAGCCGGTATGGAGTGTAATAGTCGAACAACGTGGATGCAAGAGAGGGCTGGCAGGTTGCAGGGAGAACCTGTTAATAGACAGGTGTATTACCCAGGACTCGATCAGGTATCGACGCAATCTGTCCACGGCTTGGATTGATTACCGTAAGGCATTCGATAACACGAACCATGAGCTACTTATCAAGCTCCTTGAGTGCATGGAGGTGCATCCAAAAATAGTGAGATGCATAAAAGAGCTTATGCTCTTGTGGCGGACAAGATTTGTCATAACATTTGACAAAAGACAAGTGACTACAAGCTTTGTCACATATAAGAGGGGCGTCTTTCAAGGAGACTCTTCAAGTCCGATACTTTTCTGCATCTCCCTCCTGCCTCTATCTATTGTGCTCCGAGGCAAAAGCTCTGGATACCTATGTGGCCCGCCGAACAGAAGAGAATATAAGGTCAACCACCTTTTATACATGGACGACCTTAAACTCTTTGCTTCCTCAAAAAAGGACCTTAACATCCTTGTAGATGCGGTAAATAGGTATTCTAAAGCGATTGGCATGAGCTTCGGACTGGACAAGTGTGCTTACGTCCACCTACACCGAGGAAGACTAGAAACTACATCATCCAGTGACGATCAGGATGTTCAACTCATAGGCGGAAATACCATTCAACATCTTGGTATTGGAGAAACATATACATATCTTGGAATACCGCAAGCGGAAACCCAAAATGTGCATAACTTGAAAACGGCCCTTGGAAAAAGGTATCGCCAAATTCTCAGAAAAATTTGGGCTTCCGAATTATCTGGAAAGAATAAGATCCAGGCGACCAATATGCTGGCCGTTCCTATACTGCTCTACACGTTTGGTGCAGTAAAATGGAACGTCGATGAGTTGAAACAACTTGATCGAAGCACACGCAAGATGATGACAATACAACGAAGTCTTCATCCTAGATCTTCCGTACCCCGAATATATCTCCCTCGCGATAAAGGGGGTAGAGGATTGCTAAGCTTAGAGTGTCTTCATCGAAGAACGGCTCTGGCTACAGCCTGCTCAGTTCTAAAAAGCACGGATTCCCTATTGCGACTCGTACATCAACATGAAGTCGCCAATGCTGCGGTGTTTCTATACCATGCAGCAGATAGGGCCGCAGAGGAGCTTAACCTCCCATTTGATTCCAGCAACATTACACATGGCCTAGCATCACTAACACCTCTGGTGCTCAAAAGTCGTATACAGGAAGCAGAACATACGCTCCTACTAAGAGAACATGCTGAGAAGCCCCTCCATGGTAAGTTCTACGGCATCCTACGTAGAGAAGAGCTCTCGATGGGTCTGTCCAACATGTTTCTCAAGTCTGCTGGATTGAGATCGGAGACCGAGGGATTTCTTTTTGCCTGTCAAGACGGCGTCATAGACACCTTAGTTTACCGCGAGCGCATAATGAATAGACCTGTACGCGATACCAACTGCCGAGCGTGCAAGCTAGAGCCCGAAACACTTGGACATGTTCTCAGTGGATGCTCTAAATATGCATGCTACGCGTACATAGAGACACAATGCAGCTCTAAAAGTGATATATTACCATCTTAGGCATTTCTATGGTGTTGATCTATTGCCCGTCTTGCCATACGCCCAGGGGGAACTCGAGTCAGTTGTGGAGAATGATCAGTGTAAGATCTACTGGAATTTCTCATTCTCCACCACTCAACGTATCAGTGTTACGAAGCCTGACATTGACCTCCAAGATCTGAAGAACAAGATCATTTACGTGATTGAATTCTCGGCACCAGCCGATGGTAATATCACGGCAAAGGAGGGAGAAAAACAGGCGAAATATCAAGCACTTCTTTTCGAGCTGAGTAGGCTGTACCAAGGCTACAAAGTCCATCTTATAATTCTCATAATCGGCTGCCTTGGAGGTATGAAAGCTTCATTCATTAGCCAACTCAACAAGATTCCGGCTTGCCAGCGTCAGGCTCATTCCATCGCGAACCGGATGCAAAAGGCTATTCTCCTGGGATCACTCCATCTGGTCCGTCAACACTGCTCATCTGAAATTCTACAAAGATTGGTAGCTCTAAAAAAGTATCCAAAGGTGAAACCTTCATCTCCAACTGTCTTGTCTGCCGCGCAAGGTCATCCGCGGCTAGAGACCTGACTCCAGGGAACAGTGTTGCCCGATGTTATCACGCGTAAATTTCCCGCTCTTGCTTACCTTCTAGGACAGAAGGGGCAGAAGTGGATGACGTACACGTTCCAGTAGCTTTGGGATTGGTTTCTTTAAGGAATCATGATCGAAGCTTCCGGAGCCTACAACTTTTCTGATATATAATTATAATATATAATATATAATATAGTAATATAATAATAATATAATATAAAAAATAATATATAATATATATATATATATATATATATATAATATAATATATATTATAATTTGAGGAAATTTTAGAAATTCATGGCAATAGAACGGTAACTTTTGTAATCAGTAACTGGGGTGCCTTCCCGCCCCCGGGACGTTGGAATGGGGTAGGGGTTTGACCAACATATTTCTTTAATGAGTCACAGGGGTGCCTTACCGGAAGAGAAAATTGAGATCCGGCAAAATATGTCGGAATAGAAAATTAAAAACCGACAAAATATACAGGATCCGTATACACTACAAAAATAGAATTCTTAAACAAATAATTATTGTTTGAATAATAAAAACTTATTTACAAAATAATTGGAAACTCATCCCTTATTAATTGAAAATAATTCTTGTGAAGAAAATCCGAAGAACACCGTTTTTAGTATGAATTTAATAGAGAACTGCTATTTTGCATTTTTTGGGGTCACTTTCCAAGCATAATAACAATTTACAAAAATTTTATAACAAGTAGCTCTTTTTTCCATTTTTTTCTAAATCAAGCTTTTCCTATTTAAAACCCCATGTTAATTTCAAAGGCTCGGAGGTACGGGTTAACTTCGACAAAAAAAAAAAAGAAAACAAGAAAAATATTAAGTTGATAAACTGTAAATATAAATTAAGTATTTATTTTCAAAATTGAACTGCAGTACGACTCTTAACAACAGAATTATAATAAAATTGATTTTATAAGACGATTCTGAATCTGTTTATAATTAAATAATTTATAGATTTTTACGTTAAAAATTGAACTATTTCAATTTGAATGCTTTACGTAATTAATTAAATGTATGCACCCGATTGAAACTTCAAAGTCTTTTTTTAATTTTCAAAAACATTTTAATTAATATATTCATAATTTTAAAGTTTTCATTGTTTCATTTTTTTTTATTTTTCATTTGTAAATGACATTTTTTATTTAAGAATTTCAAGGAACAACTTATAATCACTAAACTGTACTGTTTTTAAGTTAAAATTGTTCAAAACTGATATAATTTTCAACATTTAAAAAATTCATTGATTTTGGACCGTACTTAAATTACGTAACAGCTTAAGGGGGAGGGAGGGGTCAAAAGATTTTGTTACGATTTGTTACTGAACGGGGGGGGGGGGGGGGGTATGTATGTAACTTTCGGAAATTCACAAATTAAATAAGTATCTCGCAGAAATTGTACAGAAATTTAATATGAATTCAACTTTACGCACCAAAGAAAACTGGTCAGTGAAAAAGGAACCTAGCCAACAACAATTTTTTTTAATTCAGGGAAAAGTCAGGGATTTGGAAAAAAATCTTACTTTTGAACCACTTTGTTCACTTACAGAGAGAGAGGGAGAGAGAGAGAGTGAGTGAAAGAGAGGGGGGAGAGAGTGAGAGAGGGGGGGAGGGAGGGAAAGAGAGAGAGAGAGAGAGAGAGAGAGGAGGGCTCCTTTCTGTGGATGAAGAAAAGCGAGCCTCCGGTCTGTACCATAAGACACAACGTGTGTGTCACAGGCCTGCGTTACACTATGCAGTCGTGGTTTTATTCGAATCAAGCGCGACTCCCCATATGTAGGTCTAAGATGTTTAGACATCAAAAACTACCTATTCTTAATAAATACAATCGATTATAATACGAATTATCACCTTCAATTCGTTGAAAGTATACAGGCTTCGCAGTTGTTAACAAACCGAGGGACAGACACATAAGCACGATTCTATCAGTCAGTATTTATAATCTCTAGCATGTTGGTATTGCAATTTGAACTGCATCATATATTCAAAAAAGTGCCCAAGGCCAATATTACAAAAAAAAAATTTTACCGTTCCTGTCACATTTCAAGTATGTGAATCTGTAGGGAGGGACACTGTAGGGAGGGTAAAAACTGACTACTTAATTACAAAAATGGTATGCCCAACTGTAATTTTTTTTTTTACTTTTTCTGTATGGACTAATAAAGTAGGCCACCATATGTGCTGTAATCTCCTTAGTAGGTCAAAAATGTTATAGGATCATCGAATTAACATCAAGCTCCGAATACAACATCACTGCAAAGGCGAAAGAAAAGGAGGTGAGGTATCAAGACCTTAAGAGAGAGCTGCAACGACTGCGAGATGGATGCAGAAAGCTGTCATCCTTGGGTCGCGTCGTGTCCTCAAGACACACGAGGGTTTCGCCGGCCTGTCATTGTGATTTCGTCGTGCCCTGCGACCACCCATCTCACGGTTGTGAGACGTGGCCATACGTGTGATTTACCGCGGTTCTACTGGGGACTATTGACATTTTATGGATGGCGTTTGCTCTTAGTGGGACCCTGCGGTGGTTGTTTGACTCTTTTTTTCAAATTTTATATATATACTATATATAATTTTAAAAAAGGGTTAAACAACCACCGCAGGTTCCCATTGAGAACAACTGCCATCTAAAAAATGACACCGGCTCCCAGTAGAACCGCGGTGGGTAACTCGCGCTGACAAATAGAATCTACGTAACTCGTAGGGATGAATAGAAAATACGCAACTCACAGTAGCGGATAGAAACTACGTAACTTCATTTTTTCGGATTTTGTGTTACCGTCAGAAACTGCTGGAGTGTGATGAAAGCCGTGATAAAAACGCTTCAATTTTTTTATTGATTGATTTGAAGTATAATAATAAAATAAATAACAAACAAATTCACGCAAATCGTTTTTGCAAGTGGATTCCGTGATGAAAGTACGTAACTCGGCTAAAATAGTTCTGCCCTTCACCGTGGCGCCAGTTTTGCTGTCACTGACTTGCATAAATTATAGAAAACCTAACCTCAAGCGAAGTAATATAATCGGATGTTATGTACATCAATATTTATTATTTATAAATTTTTTTGTATTGAAGGCGAAGCTTACATAATATGAAAGTCCTGGCAGAGAAGAAAAGGTCGATTGAATTTGAAACTTCTAAAAAGTTTGAGGTTGTATCAAACAACACAGTATTGAAGTTACATAGAAAACATCACTGTTTTAAACATAAAGTTTAGGCTATACAGTATACTTTATTTTGCGATGAGTATAGGATCACTAGGAAGACTTTATTCTATCTGAAATAATTACACTTGAAGTGCGAAGACTATAATTAAACTTTCAACACGGTTTCCTAAAAACATGCATTTTGTTACTTGCGTAGTTTCTATTCGCCACAAAGTAATAACCATATTTATAACCTGGGTCCCGTGATACAAAGAACCGAGAATGTCTTTGAGTTTCGAGAGAGTTTTCTGAGTTTAGTGAAAACTTCTGGATACTGATGACTTCATAGTTTATATGTAATGTGTTACAGTGTGAATGATTAATTTGTGTAGGCACTTTCGAAAAGACCAAATAACGATATAGAATCTTTACTAAATCTTGAGCGAATAATTTATATTCTCTACATCTAAGGATTCAGGAATATAAATATTGAGGACTCAGATTCGAATGTCATAGTAGGAGTTTATAAGTCAAATTAGAGGATGCGATAGGAAAATGAACGAGAATTGAATCGTAACAATTGTGCACTATATAGTTGTAATAGTTTAATGTTAAAGAAACTGCTTTGCGGTTTACAATATATCACAGTCTGACTTTCCTTTCACATATTGAGTTTTATTTAATGAAAAGCATGACAACTCGCACGCCTCCTTTAAAGAAACCGTACAACCGCGAGTTGCGGATTTTCTATACGTCTCAACGAGTTGCGTAAATTCTATTTGTCAGCGCGAGTTACTTGGATTCTATCCGTCACCGTGAGTTGCGTACTTTCTTTTAGGACCCATCAACTTATGGCCACGTCTCACAACACCGTGAGATGGGTGGTCTTCAGGCCAAAAGCGACCCAAGGATGACAGCTTTCTGCATCCATCTTGCAAGTGCTATGGCATAGTTTTGGCACGTCGGTACGGTTTTAAGGTTACGAACCAGTGATAATTCCACACCTTCGAGAGCACCGATCACGAGGACAATTACTTTATTCGAATATTTTGGGTACAGTCATTGCAACTCCCTTTTCAGGTCTTGATACCTTTCCTCCTTTTCCTTCTTCTTGGCAGTGATGTTGTATTCGGCCGGAGCCGAGAATTCGATCACGAATATAGATCATTTCGAAATCTTGGAGAACAGGCAGGCCTCGAGTGTGTCAATGAGGGCTTCCCGCTCTGCGGGCCTGTTTTTGATTAATCAGTCATTGACTCGGGCGAGACGGTACAGAGACCGTGGTGGGAGGTGACGGAATTGCGCAATTGGAAATAAGCGTGTATAGAGGATTTGAAATAGGTGAGCTTTGAAGTAGGCGATCTTTAAAATACGCAAAGGTTCACTGTACTTAAGAAACTAGTATACTAGCATATATATATATAGTTAACAGTTTGTCATAAGGACAACCGCAGGATTTCGCCGGGAGCGGGTGCTAATCTGAAAAATTGCACCCCCTCCCAGCGGAATCGCGGTAAAATTTCAGCTATAACCACGTCTCACGACCGTGAGACAGGCGGTTACAGTCTGCGATGAATTCAATACGATGATCCGGCAAAAGTCTCGTGCACCCTCAGGACACGGAGCGACCCAAGGACGACCGCCTTCTGCATCTTCCCCGCAAGTGTCTCAGCATTTTGTTGACACACATGGATGCTTTTCAGGCTATTAACCAGTGAAACTTTGGCACCTCCAAGAGCGCCGATGATTAAGACGATTACCTTAACAGAATATTCCGGGTATAACCGGTTTTTGTCAGCTGGTGCCGAAAATTCGATGACGAACATGGTTCGTTTTTTGAAGTCAAGAAGAACTATATCAGGCCTCGAGTGCGCAACAGAAACAATTATCGAGAATATGAAGTTCCAGTAAATACGGCACTTCTCATTTTCGACAATTGACTCTATTTCCCTAGGAACGTTTAGCCGACCGGTATTTGGGCTAATTCCGTAAGAGTGACAGAGATGGTAATAAAGCACTCTTAGTGCCGCATTGTGCCTTTGGATGTAGGTCGTTCCCGCATGAGTTGGACAACTAGATAGTATGTGTCCTAGAGGCTCGAGGTATCTGCTTCGGAGAGCATCCTTTATAGATGTCACGTCCTGAATGCGGCTCTGTGGCACGCCCAGGTATGTATAGTAGGGTGGGCCGAATTACACATAAGTTTCCGAATCGAATCGTAATAGCGCAGCAAAGTTGCTACTCGTCGCCCTGATTGCAATAACATTTTTTTTCAAATCGGACCATATCTTCCGGTCGCACATCGCGTTCAAAGATTCGAAAAATCGTCAAAAATTGAACACGATTTGGGATTTTTTCTTAGTAAGTTATAGTAATCGAATTTCGTTCAAAATCAGTATGTGACCTCTTCTAAATATCCTTGGACTAAAAAAAACATTCCCCTTCCCATCTCCCTCTCCTGTAAGGGTGGGGGGAGGAGCAAATATCGTAGAAAGGAGCCATTTAATGGTCGTTATTTTCCCCGTGTGAAGTGTGCTGGTGCGATCGGCTAAGGCGTTAAAATCTTTAAAATATATCATATTTAGAACAGTATTACGGAAATATACATCAGCCGCAATATGATGGGAGGTATGAGGGGAGGTGAGCCTCAGCGAGGGTTGACCAATGGCCAAGCTGGGTGGGCGGCACCTGGTTCTAGGAATTCGCCTTACCGCTGCGCGCAACGTGCCAACCAGACAAGTCGAGAGGTAACGAATTTTAGTGCTTTACTGTGCAGTTTAGTGTTGATTAGAGAAAGAGTTTGATTGACAATGACGTCGAGGACGCTCGGTCAAAAATTTCATTGTCCTTTATTTGGACCGCCTAAAAGTCCGAACAAACAGATTCTTCCTTCACATGCTGATGTTTTGCTACAGTGCCATCATGTTAGATATTCTTTAGCCCTTGTTTCGGCCAGTCAAAAACAGGATGTCAGCTTCTCTGCAGTAGCTAATGTCGTTGCTGATGATATAATAATATATTATATATATAATTAATATATTAATATAATATATATATATATATATATTAATATAATATAATATATAATAATATATTATATATATATAATTTGCACTAAGGCATCTTTGCCAAAGGTCTCTAGCACGAGAATTATACAACTTATCAAAACTCTTCATGATAAGTATTACTACATCCGTAACAAGTTAAACAGGGACAAAAAATACCTGGAAACACAAAGAGTACGCACAATACATTTCTGACTGTTAAATAAAGTTTTTTGACCGAGCGTCCTCGACGTCATTGTCAATCAAACTCTTTCTCTAATCAACACTAAAATGCACAGTAAAGCACTAAAATTCGTTACGTCTCGACTTGTCTGGTTGGCACGTTGCGCGCAGCGGTAAGGCGAATTCCTAGAACCAGGTGCCGCCCACCCAGCTTGGCCATTGGTCAACCCTCGCTGAGGCTCACCTCCCCCCATCCCTCCCATCATATTGCGGCTGATGTATATTTACGTAATACTGTTCTAAATATGATATATTTTAAAGATTTTAACGCCTTAGCCGATCGCACCAGCACACTTCACACGAGGAAAACAACGACCATAAATGGCTCCTTTTTACGATATTTGTGCCTCTCCCCCCACCCTTACAGGAGAGGAGGATGAGAAGGGGAATGTTTTTTTTAGTCAAAGATATTTAGAAGAGGTAACATACCGATTTTGAACGAAATTCGATTACTGTAACTTACTAAGAAGAAATCCCAAAACGTGTTCAATTTTTGACGATTTTTCAAAACTTTGAACGCGATGTGCGACCGGAAGATATGATCCAATTTGAAAAAAAAAATTATTGCAATCAGGGCGACGAGTAGCAACTTTGCTGCGCTATTACGAATCGATTCGGAAATTTTCGTGTAATTCGGCCCACCCTACTGCTGAAACACTCGGCCTTGACTTAAATACCAGGGTTGAGCAAAATGCATCAAATCTTATCCATCTTGAACACTCACTTCTGAAGGCCCGGATTAAGAAAGCACAGGAGAAAAACTTCCGCGAAGAGCTCCTCGACAAGAGGATGCACGGCATCTTCCACAGAAATGTGGAGGATCAGTCGATGTCGCATGAGCTAACGTATGCTTTACTTAAATCATCCGGATTGAAGTCGGGCACGGAGGGTTTCATTTTGGCATGTCAAGACGGTGTCATTTCCACTCTAGCATACCGTCGCCACATTTTCAGCCAAGATATTCCCGGTGATAGTTGCAAAGCTTGCCATGCACACCCCGAGCATCTAGGACACATACTATCTAGTTGTACAACTCATGCGGGAACGACCTACATCCAAAGGCACAATAAGGCACGAAGAGTGCTTTATTACCATCTCTGTCACTCTTACGGAATTGGCCCAAATACCGCTCCGCCAAACGCTCCTAGGGAAAGTCAATTGTCGAAAATGAGAAGTGCCGTATATACTGGAACTTCATATTCTCGACAATTGTTTTGTTGCACACTCGAGGCCTGACATAGCTCTCCTTGACTTCGAGAAACGAACCATGTTCGTTATCGAATTTTCGGCACCAGCTGACAAAAACGTCACAGCCAAGGAGAAAGAAAAGAAAGAGAGGTATAAAGATCTTATGAGGGAGTTGAGATGGTTATGCCCCGAATATTCTGTTAAGCTAATCGTCTTAATCATCGGCGCTCTTGG
The DNA here is from genome assembly GCA_932178445.1 of Andricus quercusramuli. Lineage (NCBI taxonomy): Eukaryota > Metazoa > Arthropoda > Insecta > Hymenoptera > Cynipidae > Andricus > Andricus quercusramuli. The sequence continues at coordinate 52,432 of CAKNXH010062578.1, forward strand.
AGGTGCCAAAGTTTCACTGGTTAGTAGCCTGAAAAGCATCCATGTGTGTCAACAAAATGCTGAGACACTTGCGGGGAAGATGCAGAAGGCGGTCGTCCATGGGTCGCTCCGTGTCCTGAGAATTCATGTCCGTATTGGATTCATCGCAGACTGTAACCGCCTATCTCACGGTCGTGAGACGTGGTTATTGCTGAAATTTTACCGCGATTCCGCTGGGAGGGGGTGCAATTTTTCAGATTAGCACCCGCTCGCGGCGAAATCCTGCGGTTGTCCTTATGACAAACTTTTAACTATATAGTATATATTAAAAAAAAGTTAAAAAACCACCGCAGGGTACCACTAAGAGCAACTGCCATCTAAAAATAAAATGTCAATAGCCCCCAGTAGAACCGCGGTAAAATACACCTATGGCCACGTCTCACATCCGTGAGATGGGTGGTCACAGGACACGACGAAATCACACCGACAGGCCGGCGAAACCCTCGTGTGTCTTGAGGACACGGAGCGACCCAAGGATGACAGCTTTCTGCATCCATCTCGCAAGTGCCTTGGCATATTTTTGGCACGCGGGTATGGCTTTAAGGTTACGAACCAGTGATAATTTAGCACCTCCGAGAGCACCTATCACAAGGACAATTACTCGTTCCGAATATTTTAGGGACAGTCGTTGCAGCTCTCTTTTAAGGTCTTGATACCTCTCCTCTTTTTCTTTCTCCTTTGCAGTGATGTTGTATTCGGACGGAGCCGAGAATTCGATCACGAATATAGTTCGTTTCTCGAAGTCTTGGAGAACAATGTCAGGCCTCGAGTGCGCAACGGAGACTGCTGCCCGAAAATCGTAGTTCCAGAAAATCTGGCACTTCTCGTTTCGGACAATTGACTCCATATCCCTTGGAGCGTTCGGCAGGGCAGGGTCGCGACCAATACCGTAAGAGCGACCAAGGTGGTAATAAAGTACTCTTAGGGCCACATTATGTTTATAGATATAGGTTTTTTCTGCGTGGGTCGGACACCCCGATAGTATGTGTTCTAGGTACTCAGCGTGTGCATGACACGCTCTGCACCTATCACTGGGAACTTCTTGATATAAAATGCGGGCGCGGTATGCTAAGGTGGAGATTACACCGTCCTGGCATGCGAAAATAAAGCCCTCTGTACCTGAATTGAGCCCTGATTATTTGAGGAAAGCAAAAGTTTGCTCCTTTGACAAGGACTGTTTTTCTACATTTCTGTGAACGTTTCCGTGCATATGCTTGTCGAGTAGCTCTTGGTGAAATTTTCTAACCTCTGCTTTCTTTACTTCGGCTTTCAGACGTGAAGCATCTAGATGGAGTAATGCACTTTCCTCACTTCTGATGTTGAAATTCAGGCCAAGGGTCTCAGCAGCTTGCTCCGCGGCTTTGTAAAGGAACGCTCCTTCGCCAATCATCTCGTGGTTTCTGACCATCTTTAGGAGAGGATCTCTGCCATTCGAAACGATGTAAGCTGTACTCAAAACAATTCGGTGATGAAGACATTGGAGATTCAGAAGTCCGCGTCCGCCTTGACGGCGTGAAATGTATAATCGCGGAACTGACGAATTGATATGCAAGCTTTTATGCATATACATGATCTTACGCGTGGTGACATCAAGGGCCTTAAGCTCGTTCTTCGTCCATTGAACCACCCCAAACGAGTAGAGTAGAACCGGGACGGCAAGCATGTTAGTCGCAGATACCTTGTTCAACGCCGACAGATTGGAAGACCAAATCTGTCGAAGAAGATTCTTGTATCTGCTTCGGAGAGACTCCTTCACTTACTTTCCTTGGGAACGCTAGTAATCTTTCCTTTCTTCAAATGAATGTTGGCACACTTGTCCAAACCGAAGTCCATCCCAATCTCTCCTGTGTAGTTCTTGACGATATTTATAGCAGTTTGAAGTTTGCTTTTACCAGCGGCATAGATCTTCAGGTGATCCATATAAAATACATGAGTGACCTTATGCTCACGCTGATTAGTGTCGCCACAGAGGTATCCAGGAGAATTTCGTAGTGCGAGATAGAGACAGAAGTGTGATGCGAAAAAGCAAAGGGCTCCTACTATCCAAAGAGGCATCAATCTCTCTATGCATCTCACTATGTGTGGATGTACATTCAAGCTTTCCAACAGACAGATGATAAGTCTATGAGTGGTTGAATCGAAAGCTTTATATAAAAAAAAAGTTAAACAACCACCGCAGGGTACCACTAAGAGCAACTGCCATCTAAAAAGAAAATGTCAATAGCCCCCAGTGGAACCGCGGTAAAATACACCTATGGCCACGTCTCACATCCGTGAGATGGGTGGTCACAGGGAACGACGAAATCACAACGACAGGCCGGCGAAACCCTCGTGTGTCTTGAGGACACGAAGCGACCCAAGGATGACAGCTTTCTGCATCCATCTCGCAAGTGCCTTGGCATATTTTTGGCACGCGGGTATGGCTTTAAGGTTACGAACCAGTGATAATTTAGCACCTCCGAGAGCACCTATCACAAGGACAATTACTCGTACCGAATATTTTGGGTACAGTCGTTGCAGCTCTCTTTTAAGGTCTTGATACCTCTCCTCTTTTTCTTTCTCCTTTGCAGTGATGTTGTATTCGGACGGAGCCGAGAATTCGATCACGAATATCGTTCGTTTCTCGAAGTCTTGGAGAACAATGTCAGGCCTCGAGTGCGCAACGGAGACTGCTGCCCGAAAATCATAGTTCCAGAAAATCTGGCACTTCTCGTTTCTGACAATTGACTCTATATCCCTTGGAGCGTTCGGCAGGGCGGGGTCGCGACCAACACCGTAAGAGCGACAAAGGTGGTAATAAAGTACTCTTAGGGCCGCATTATGTCTATAGATATACGTTGTTCCTGCGTTGGTCGGACACCCCGATAGTATGTGTTCTAGGTACTCAGCGTGTGCATGACACGCTCTGCACCTATCACTGGGAACTTCTTGACATAAAATGCGGGCGCGGTATGCTAAGGTGGAGATTACACCGTCCTGGCATGCGAAAATGAAGCCCTCTGTACCTGAATTGAGCCCTGATGATTTGAGGAAAGCAAAAGTTTGCTCCTTTGACAAGGACTGTTTTTCTACATTTCTGTGAAAGTTTCCGTGCATATGCTTGTCGAGTAGCTCTTGGTGAAATTTTCTAACCTCTACTTTCTTTATTTCGGCTTTTAGACGTGAAGCATCTAGATGGAGTAATGCACTTTCCTCACTTCTGATGTTGAAATTCAGGCCAAGGGCCTCGGCAGCTTGCTCCGCGGCTTTGTAAAGGAACGCTCCTTCGCCAATCATCTCGTGGTTTCTGACCATCTTTAGGAGAGGATCTCTGCCATTCGCAACTATGTAAGCTGTACTTAAAACAATTCGGTTATGAAGACATTGGAGATTCAGAAGTCCGCGTCCGCCTTGACGGCGTGAAATGTATAATCGTGGAACTGACGAATTGATATGCAAGCTTTTATGCATATGCATGATCTTACGCGTGGTGACATCCAGGGCCTTAAGCTCGTTCTTCGTCCATTGAACCACCCCAAACGAGTAGAGTAGAACCGGGACGGCAAGCATGTTAGTCGCAGATACCTTGTTCAACGCCGACAGATTGGAAGACCAAATCTGTCTAAGAAGATGCTTGTATCTGCTTCGGAGAGACTCCTTCACTGATGGTACGTCCTGAATGCGGCTTTGAGGCACGCCCAGGTATGTATAGGTCTCTCCAGTGTTAAGATGTCTAATAACACTTATATCTACAAGCTCAGGGTCCTTGGGAACGCCAGTAATCTTTCCTTTCTTCAAATGAAGTTTGGCACACTTGTCCAAACCAAAGTCCATCCCAATCTCTCCTGTGTAGTTCTTGACGATATTTATAGCAGTTTGAAGTTTGCTTTTACCAGCGGCATAGATCTTCAGGTCATCCATATAAAATACATGAGT
>CAKNXH010062578.1:73610-106516 GCA_932178445.1 Andricus quercusramuli
TGTGTGTGTGTGTGTGTGTGTGTGAAGGAATTCAATAAGGCAATTATTATAATTTGAAAAAATGGGAATAATGACAATACAAATAATAACAAATAATACATTATTGACACAAATTACTCATAAATCTAAATTCATAATAATCAGATATCAATTTTATTTTATTTAAACACAAAAAAAAGTATTTTCGTTTAGGGAATATAACCTATACGATACGCAGTACTTAACTTAATGTTTAAGTGTGATGTTCATTGACATATTATTTAAAATAACTAAGCACACTACTAGCTATTATTTTCAAAATATTACCTATTAAATGCAACAGATTTTCAAGGTAATTTCTCAATTTGTAAAAAGCCATTTTCAAATTCTCCTCGAAACTCGCGCGGAACTGTCAAAAGTGTCGTCTGCTGTGCTCAGCTTTTTGGAATTTTTCTTACTTTGAGAATAACTGGAACATTTTGAAACGAAAAACTTTTTGAACAAGCTTAGCATAGGGTATGTCCTAACAAATAAACCACTTTTCTCTATAAAAAAAACCTTTTCTGGTGGAAATATTTGGGTCTGACCGCGTTTTACCAACATTTACCGTCATGACCGGTCAGGATTGGTCATGACTAGTGATGGGCGCTGCTCGGTATTTCACAGTCATGACCAATCCTAACCGATCATGACCGTAAATGTTGGTAAAACGCGGTCAGACCCAAATATTTCCACCAGAAAAGGTTTTTTTATAGAGAAAAGTGTTTTATTTGTTAGGACATACCCTATGCTAAGCTTGTTCAAAAAGTGTTTCGTTTCTAAATGTTCCAGTTATTCTCAAAGTAAGGAAAATTCCAGAAAGCTGAGCATAGCAGACGACACTTTTGACAGTTTCGCGCAAAAACGAGCCGATCTTTCACGCTTTCACACACCTTCACCCCCTACTCTTTAGCCCAAGTCCAAGTACCCGTGTGCGCGCGCGGCTTCCAGCTCGAAACTGAATGTCTGCTCCTGCCTCGTGTCACTTAAATTCGCCTGCCGCGCTTGACTTGTGAGAGTTTGTAAACATAAAGTTTGAAAATCAGAAGTAGACGACACATTTTTTCATCTTCACATCTTGTTGTTAGTTTCATTATTATTCCTGAAATGTCTATAGGTCAAATGGAACCTTCAAAGTATGAAAGATGAATCAAAATTAGGCTTTTTAGATATAATTCAATTGAATCATGATAAGTAACTCAGTCGAAATCATCAAAATATGATTTTATTCATTCATCATCTGTTATGAATCTTAACATTTATTATGATAATTGAATGACGGAAAAAATACTACCCTTAAACGTGAAAAATTGCCCTTTATAGGGGTTGAAATATCAAATTGTGCATTTTGAAATTTTTACGCGCAATTGTTTGGACATTTTAGTACTTAAATGGTTTGGGACAATATGAGAAGGGGAACATTCACAAATTACGTAACATTAAACAGGGGGGAGGGAGTTCGTGTTTCGTTGCGCTCTCTTACCTGCCCCCGGGGCGGGGGATTTTTGACCCGATTACGTGACATTTTTAATTGCATGTCAAATTGTAAATAATTGTTTAGTATTGGAAAATAATTATGTTTTTAATATTTTGCCACGGCACTATAATTTGTAAACTTTTTTACATTTTCAAAGAGATAAGAAAAATGAAATTATGGGCAAAAACTTATTTCGAAGAATTCGAAAAAAATTTAGAAGCTTTTTAATAATTTTTAAAGATTTTAGAGATTAATTTTTGTTGCGATTTCTGGGAATTTTAAGTTTTGAAGATTTCTAAATGTGTGGAAAAAAATATGGAAGACTTCATGACAATTTTTATTTTTCAGGATTCAAACAATTTTTAGGTAAACTGAATTTGTCAGGGTGTCAAGAGAATGAAAAAAGTGTTCTCAAGATTCATGGGAAAATTCTAAATGATTTTTTTTATGAATTCAAACAGAAAATTGAAGAAGATTACAAAATATTTCAAATTATTTCCTAAAATTTTGAAAAAGAGTGTAAAAGATTTTAAAGTGAAATCTTGCAATTTTGTCATATCAGATCATTTTAGAAAGAAATCTGATTAAGTTTGAAAGATATTTAGAAGTTTTGAAACGATTCAAGAAGAATTAAAACTTATAAAGTTATTTTAAAAATGTTGTAAGGCTTCAAGAGAATGAAAAAAAATCATTAGGTTTCTAAGAAAAATTAAAATGATTTTTAGTTTGAAAAATTAATTTAAAGAGAATATTTTTTAAGAATTCCAAACATTTCGAAAGATTTCTAGAATTGTCAAAGAAGAATCTGAAAGACTTTTAAGTCAATTTTTTCAATTTTGCAGAATTCATAAGAATTTCATAAAAATATTTGAATAATTTTAAAAGATTAGAAGGTTGAGAAATTCTGAAAAGATTAAACAAAAAGAATGTTCTCAAGATTCTTGGGGAAATTTCAAAAGATTTTTTATTCTGTAAAATAAACTATAAAAAAAATTTAAAAAGATTTCGAAACATTTCAAACGATATCGTAAAATTTCAAAAAATAGTGTAGAATATCATAAAGCAAAACGTTTCAATTTGGTAAGAATAATCAATAAAAAATATCGAGTAAGTTCAAGAAATATTCAAAAAAAAATTGAAACTGTAAAAGACCTCTGTGCATTGAATCCAAGGGACGGGAAGTCTGAGAAAAACAAATTCCTTGCTGCAATATTTTTCATAATGACAATAATTACTGATTATATAAACAATTTGTTTATGGAAATTGTCTATACAGGGTGTCCCAGACTCAAGTGTCCGGACTTATATAGCCGTATGGAAATACAAAAAATAAATATAAAATTCCTTTTCCAAAAATCAGTTGAAGTTTTAGTTTTTTAGTTGTACAACATTCGAGCTGGACCAATCAGGAGCGTCGTATAAACAGCCGTGTGTGCGTGAACGGGATTCCAACGTAGTGTTCTCCCGTCGCTGGCCCCACCTCTGCACTCACTTCGATAACACTGCATTTAAATCTGGTTCACGGACACACGGCTGTTTATACGGCACTCCTGATTGGTCCAGCTTAAATGTTTTATAACTAAAAAACTAAAACTTCTACTGATTTTTGGAAGAGGAATTTTCTATTTATTTTTTTTCATTTTTATATGGCTATATAAGCCCGGACACTTGAGTCTGGGACACCCTATATAACTAAAAGTTTCTGCAATAATGAAAATATGACAGCTATGAGTCTTTCCTAAAACATTTCAAGTTGAATCAACAAAAACAAATGAAGCCTATTCATGAAAAAATGGTTAAAGCTATTGGAGCATGGATCTCCCTCTGACGTGTCTTTGTAGGGTATACTTCGTTGCAAGACTGTCATCGCAACATTTGCACTGAAACTTGATTTTCACGAAATTCCCCTTCTTTTCTTCTGAATCCATTTTTTATCGATAATAAGCATACGCAGATATAAAAAATGAGCAGATTAGAGAAGCGAATTGATTTCGAGCTGGACGCTGGACTGAGAGTTGCGCACGGTGCGCGTGCGCGAAATCGGGTGCCTGGGCTAAAGAGTAGGGGGTGAAGGTGTGTGAATGAACGTCTCCAGCAGCGCAAAACGCCAAATCACTAAACATTTCAGCCAATTATATTCTCCTACTAATCCACAGAAACACTTGCATTGGCCGAAGCGTTTAGTAATTTGACGTTTTCTGTTTTGCGCCAAGTTTGACGCTGCCATGGGACTCCATGACCCTCACCGAAACTTGAACCCGAAGATAACTCTGCTCACTCACCTCTGCTCACACTGTGCACTTATTTCCACATAATTTCCTGTGTAAAAATGTTCACTGCAAACTCCAAGCCCAGAGTTCAGTGTCAAATTGGGTTTGTTTATTTCCTTCAGCCATTTATCACGTAAACTGGGATCGCTTGGGAATGAATGTATAGTCACAATTACGTCGTGTGAGCATCCCAAAACACACTTTTTAACCATTTTGACTATAATAACTATAACTATAATAACTATATATAGAGGTTAGGTTTACATAAACATCATATTATGGTTATTAGCACCGCTTTAAGAAATGTGCAGTTCGTACTTCGTGGATTTGAAATACACTACTTTTGAGAAAATAACAGATTTTCAGATAGCCAGCGTATTTAGACTATCTTAAGCGATTATAATCACATGAACACTTTTACATTCATTTACATATACAACGTTCAAATCGTTCGAATCAATCTGCGCGCAGTACCGCCATACTGATTTTGTCTCCCATCGACAGTGGATCTAGTCAAAGATAAGCCAGGATGCGGCACGGGGTATAGTTCGAGGAACTAAATGTAGATGGCGCTCCCGGCGAAAATTGCCCGATCCCCCCATGCCTCTCAACCCGTAGATTACGCCACCCAACTGCTTTCTCCCCTCGCTCCTTACCCCCCGAACTAGTCCATCGAATAGCCGATACTCAGTCGGTACATACTTAAAAATATAAATTAAAAATTTAATATTAAATATTTTTTAAATTGTTTATAATATTGGATGTTGATTTTGGCTTTAGGGTCAGAATGAATAATTCAATTAATTTTTAATTGAACCCCCACTGAATATTTTTTAAATTATTGTTTTCAATTTTTTAAATAAATTTCGCATCAAGGAAATGCATGGATGCATAAAATTTACTCTCGAATTAAATTAAAATGTAATAGTATCGTAATGAACATTTTTGTCATGGAGAAGATTACACAAAGATATTAATATCTTTGAGATTACTTAATATTGCAATTAATATACTGTAACATTAGTGACAAAATTGTAATAGTTACTAATACTTAATAACCTAGTAATTGTATTGTTTATATTTTTTGAAATACAATATAATTTGACTAAAGTCAATTTTTTTAATGCAGAAAAATCCCGGTAAAGAAGGCTTGAATATAATAAGATTAAAAATTTCTGATTTTAACGTAAAAGCAGAGATAATTCTATTATTTTTAATACCTGATTTTCCCTTTAGGCTTCAATGTACAAAAATAGAATAGGTTATCTCAAAAATGTCATTTCCGACATCTCTCTCGTATGCCGTGAAGCAGGATAGACTTGAAGCGTATTTAATTCACCCTAATTCCTTCAAGAAATGTGTGCATAAAATTGTTTTAATTATTAATTTTGGAATATAAGTTAGGAAGGGTCTATTTAAATTAATTCAAGTTTGCAATTCGGAGACATCAAGTGATTTGAATTCAAGAAATTTACATTGGATTTATATGTAATGTATTATCCTCAATTTCAGTATAATGAACTGAATTGAGTATAATAGATTCTGTGATACCTAAATTCCAAACATAATTTATGTGTTTAACAAAAAATAATTATCTTAAATAAATTGAAAATTTGAATTCAATGTAGATGAAATAAATTTTAATATGACTTTAATAATTCTACATGCATAGTCATAGTAAATAATTTACTAATTGTGAATAAATTGTATGTAAATTCGATCGAAAATTATATTTTTCAAAGTGTATTGACAGGAATAGCAGTTGCTTCTTTCTAATACTGTTTCTGATATAAGAGAACAAAGGGAAAATCAAGTATTCCCAGGAATTGCACATTTTTCAATCATATTCTATTCAAGCCTTCTTACCGGGTTGTTATTCGAAAAAGAGGCGGTAGCAATTTTAACAAATGAAACTTTACATTTGAAAATTCTACATCGCTAATTTCAATTGCGAAAACTCTATACAAAATCATATTTATTAAACCAATTTAATGTTTTAAATGTGAACTTAACACGATTAAATCACACATCGTAAATTTTGTGCAACAAATAGTTGAAATTTTTGAGGAATTGTTTATAAAAATATTTTATGTGGAACTTTTTTTGTTTGGAAAGTTTATTTAAATTTTCAAAATTTAAAGTTTTATTTTGTGTAGAATTTTATGTTGTAGAATTTATAACCATATTGAGTTAAAATTGAAAATAATTAATTTGTTTAATAAATATGATTGTGTAGAGTTCTTGCGTGTAAAATTAGCGATTTAGAGTACAATAATTCTTAAATTTTCATGCTTGTGGTAGTAATTATGAATTAAATAAAATAAAATTGAATGACAGAATTATTTTTTATTAGATTTGATTTTTTATATAATATTTAATAAAATTTTATGTATCTTGCCCACAAACAAAATATATTTTCAATCATAAATTTAAATGACTAATTTTAGTTCAATAAGTTTCATTGATTAATTTGATTTACTCATTAAGAGTTGAGTATCAGTAAACTGAGTACCAGTAACAATAATCGAATAATGCGAATTTGTTCATAATAGGATTATTATTAATATATGTGCTTTAATATATTTTTGAAAACACGCACAATCAAAATTATTCTGACAGAAGTTTTTATTAGTTCCAAAATTTGACTTGCAAAATTCAGAAAAAGTCAAATGTTCAGAAAAGTTCTGACTATACATGTATTCACTATACTTCATCGCAGGTAGCTCGTCAGTCCCAGAAAGCTGGCTAAGAATATCCGGACTTATGTAGAAATGTTTTTAAGCACGTAATTTGTGACTTTTTCAGCGCTATTTGCTCATATTTTTAGTCGCCTAAATCCATAGGCTCCAAATTTTTAATTGTGAAACCGATAATTTGAAAATTAAAAAATTCCTTTTTTAATTTTAATCGAATGATGGAATGGTCCACGCCTCTAGGCCCACATGTTGGTCAGTTAAAATTAATGCAACTTTATAAATATTTTATCTTACATTTTTAAATTGAAGGCGTAAACAATAAATATTCAGAAATTATTGAAAAGTTTTAAAAACTTTTATCTTTTTACTGCTTGTTTAAAATAAAATAATTCGTGAATCACTTATCTATGAGTTTTATAAATGTCCACTTGTGGAAAATTACTCTTAATGTCTGCAATGTTGTTCTTGTTGCTATTTTGAGTTGAAGTTAATGAAAAGAATATATTGTAAAAATGGTTTTCTTTGGGAAAAGGATACAAACTTCAAAATGTATATCACAGCAACCCGTGTATATCATAAGATTCAGAATAATAATTATTAATTTGAAAACCTTTCCATCTTTTCCTTCTTGTTATTAATTTCAATTGTTGAACAATTTGAATTCTTTAAAGTAAAACGTTGTTATTTTTCTTTGTAAAACTGTAATTTTATTTAGTATAAATTTGAAGAAAAAAAAAACAGTTATTTTATCAGTGTAGTCTCAATAGTTACTTGTTCTCTGTTATTCTTTTAGTTATTTTTAATTTGAATTGCTGTTATAAGATTGGCAGCCTTGATTTATCTGGAAATTCCATTTTAGTTTTTTTTAAATTAACAATTCGATTGTTGAGAAAATTTTTTGTAATTCTAAAAAAATACTATGTACATTTTCAATTAGAATTTTTTATCCACAAATATATTTATTTTTCAATTATTGTCATTTTGAATTTAAACAATATTTTTAAAAAATGCACACTTGAAAAAGTTTTTTCTTCCGTATAAATATTTGATTATTTTAATTTGAAAAAATTTTTATGAAAGGAAAAGTTTTCAGCCTTGATTTATCTCTCCAAAAAAAACCTGTCTCAAGCTTCAGATTTGCAAAAATTCTATATATTCTTAGATGCACTTAAATTTCAGTTCAGCCAAGTAACAAACATTAAAGTTCAAAGCACAAAAAATTATATCTATCATTTATAGAAACATGAACTTATTAGAAATTATAATAATATTTAACAAATATAAACATAATTACCTTTTCGAGAGTAATTCTCTCGAAATTCAGTTAATTTATTACCATCATTTCAGTGCTTCTGTTATTATTAATTTTTGATTATTTATTTCAAATATGTATTTTCGGTGTGCCTGTAGACATCGCACTATTTTCATTATATTGGGAAGCAAAGATATTATATATTTTTGTTGGGAACCCAGAAAACAAAAATCCATTCACTTGCTTTGAATGGGTTTCGAATTCGTTTGAATAGCGTATCTGTCACTGGAATTCCAGACTGCCGCCGATTGGTTTTTAACGGAATTTTACTCGTTATTATTCTTTTGACAGACTTATAAGCCACAAAAGTCTTCACATTCTCTAGAACTAAAATAGCAAAATGAATCTAGTAGCCTTGCTTATGATTTTTCTTAATCTATCAATAATTTATAAATTTTAAAAATCAGGTGAAACATGGCAGCCTAACCGGAAAAAATCGGTCTCATTCAAAAAGAGGTAAACCGATTCAATATGACTTTGCTTGAAATGGACATTGTAGTACATTGCAGATTCAAAACCATTCGAGAAACTGACCGATTCACATAGTCGCAAACCAATTCAGTTTTAAAAATCTCAATCTGCAAATGACAGATACGCAATTCACGGAGTCGCCTTTTTAATGGGTTCTTTTTTCCTGGGAAGTGCGTTGGTGCGTAGTGTTCTAAAAAGTTTAAGAACTCGGAGAAATTCTCACGAGCATGAGAATATGCTCGACCTTTATGTGCTTTGAGAATTTAATGAGCATTTATGAGCATTTTGAATTAGGATTTTGAAAATCGTATTTTATACTTTTATTAATAATAATTACATTATTTAAATTTCGCATGAAAATGTATCGCTTTAAATTGGAAGGGGTGCTAAATTTAAATGATAAAAGAATTCAAAGTAATAGAAAACATATTATTCGCATTAAACAGTGCCTTTTATTAAGGGTTACTACAATATCCCAATAGGTATTAAACCAACCATACACCGAGAAGATTGATGATATTAATGCAAAATACATTTTTTTTTTTAAATATATTTAAAACAGTTTTTAGTTGTGTTTTCAAGTCAAAAAGATAAATTTTCAACCAAAGAAATTAATTTTTAACTGAAATGATGAATTTTTATCCCAAAAGATTAATTTTCTACCAAACAAGACTCATTTTCAACAAATTTGATGAATTTTTGTCTAAAAAAAATCAATTTTCAACCAATATTAGAATAGTCAAAATGTCAGAAAAATTATTGTTGAATAAAATAATTCAATTTTGAACTAAAAGAGCTAAATTTACAAATCATAAATATAATATTTCAATTTGCAGTTCGAAAAGTAAATTTGAAAAAAACAAGTTTTCAGCAAAAATGATTAATTTTCAACGAAAAACATAAATTTTCAAACGAAAATGGAATAGTTATATCTTCAGTTTAAAAAATTAATTTTGAACTAAAAACAAACGAATTTTCAACCAAAGAAATTATTTTTCAATCACTATGATGAATGTTCAACCAAAAATATGAAATTTTGTAGTGGAGTTTTCAATCTAAAAGATGAATTTTCTATCAACAAAAAAAAACGAATTTTCAACTATTTTTTTTTCAATGGAAGAAATTAATTCTTAACAACAAATAGAACAGCTAAATTTTCTAATAAGCAGATAACTTTTTAATGAAAAAGATCACATTTTTATAAAAAAGTAAATTTTCTAAAAAAAATATATTATTTAAAGTGAATTTTTTTGAACAAAGATTAGAACAGTTAAAATGGCAGGAAAATAAATTTTTAACAAAAAAAAAAAAAACACGAATTTTCAACAAAAAATATTATTTTTCATAACGAAAGAAAAAATTATTTTTTAACCAAAAACAGAAGAATTGAATTTTTAGTTAATACAATCAATTTTCAGAAAAATATGGTTTCTCAACAAAATAATTCAATATTAAACTAGAAAAGATAAATTTACAAACCAAAAATATAATACATTTTTCAATTTGCAGTTAGAGAAGTAAATTAAAAAAAAAAAGAGTTTTCAGCAGAATTAATTTTCAACAAAAATATAAATTTTTAACCGAAAATGGAATAGTTATATCTTCAGTTAAAAAATAATTTTGAACTAAGAAGAAACAAATTCTCAACCAAAGTTATTAATTTTCAATCACAATGATGAATTTTCAACCAATAATATGAAATGTTTAACAAATAGTGGATTTTTCCATCAAAAAGATGAATTTTCTATCAACAAAAAAATGAATTCATAACAAAAAGCAGAACAGTTCAATTCTCTATCAAACAGATAATTTTTTAACGAAAAAGATGATTTTTTTATAAAAAAACGTGAATTTTCCACAAAAAATGGAATAGCTAAAGTTAATTTTCAAACAAAATGATGAATCATCAACTAAAAAAATAATAATTTTCAACCAAATACATTAATTTTAACTAAAAAGATAAATTTTCTACAAAAAATAAAGTAAGATAATTTTCAATTAGTAAAATAAATTTGCAATCAAAAAACAAAGGAATTTTCAACAAAACAGTTAAATTTTCAACCAAAGAAATTGATTTTTTATTAAAACGATGAAATTTTAACTAATGAGAGTACTCTTTTACCAAAAAATATGGATTTTCAACAAGTTTCACCGAAAACTGATCAATTTTCAACTCAAAATAGAATAGTCACATTTTCAGTAAAAAAACTAATTTTCAATGAAATACTATAATTTTTAACAAAAAAAAAAAAAGAATTCTCAAAAAAATAATTCAATATTAAACTATAAAAGATGAATTTACAAACCAAATATATAATACGTATTTCAGTTTACAGTTAGAAAAGTAAATAAAAAAAAACACGAGTTTTCAGCAGAAATAATTAAGTTTCAACTGAAAATATAAATTTTTAATCAAAAATGGAATAGTTATATCTTCAGTTAAAAAAATTAATTTTCAACTAAAAAGAAACGAACTTTGAGCCGAAGAAATTATTTTTCAATCACAATTATGAATTTCCAACCAAAAAAAAGATGAATTTTCTATCAACAAAAAAAACGAATTTTCAACTGAACAGTTTTTTTTCAGTAAAAGAAATTAATTCTTAACAAAAAAAGTAAATTTTCAAAAAAATATCTAATAGTAAAAATGAATTTTCAGCTAAAGTGATGAATCTTCAAGTAAAAAAATATAATTTTCAACCGAATACATGCATTTCAAGCTAAAAAGATAAATTTTTTACCAAAATTAAAGTACAATGATTTTCAGTCAGTAAAATAAATTTCCAAACAAAAAAAAAAAAGGTATTTTCAACTAAAGAAATTAATTTTTAACCAAAAATATGAAGTTTCGACTAATGAGAGTACTCGTTTGCAAAAAGTTGATTTTCAACAAATAGGTAAGTTTTCACCGAAAACAGATAAATTTTCCACTAAAAATAGAATGGTTAGATTTTCAGTAAAATAAATCAATTTTCAATACCAAGAAGATAAAATTTCTATCGGAAAAGATAAATTTTCGACAAAAAATGGAAGTTATATAACTTAATATAGTTATATAAGTTATAAGTTTAAAAAATGAATTCTGAATAAGAAAAATCTAATTTTCAACCAGAAAGATCAATCTTCAAAATTTCAACCAATAAGATGAATTTTTAACAAAGTACATGAATTTTCAACCGAATATTTGAATTTTTATAGTAATTTCCAACCAAAAGGATAAAATAATCACCAAGAAGATTAATTATTCTCCTAAAAAATTCGAGTTTTCAATAAAATATAGGAATTTTAAACCAGATAACATGTAAAGTTAAATTTTTCAGTTAAAAAAATTAATTCTCATCTAGAAAACATTATTGTCAGCAAAAAGAATTACATTTTGAACAAAAGGAGGTTTCAACTAAAATGTAGAAACATCAACCAAATAACTGAATTTTTAAGAAAGTAGTTCCACTTATAATTAAGTAGTTGAATTTTCCACCAAAAAAGATTACTTTTCAACGAAAAACGTGATATATTATATTTTAACCGCAAAAAGGATTTTAATTTTATACCAAAAATAGTTGAATTCAATCAAAAAAGATTAATTTTCCACAAAGTATTTTAAATCCCCAGCCGAAGCAGATTAATCTTCAATCAAATATTTGCGATTTTCAACAATAATAATAAAATTAATTTCAACTTTAATCTATTGAAAATTCCCTAACTCTGTCAGGTTTTCCCTGACATTCCCTGACTTTCTGGAATTACGTGACCTGTAATAACTCTGTAGTTTAAAAAAATTATATGTTTATTTCATTCCAGAATGTTTTTGTAAAAATATATGTATTAAGTATGATGTGTATTTGTTTAAGCAATAAATGCTTTAAATTCTCTTCAATACTCTATAAATGCCCTGTTGGAGCTTAAATGCTGAGTGCTGGGTGCGTTGTTCAAGTAGCGATACTTGTCAAAATTTCTAACCTTAAAAAATCTTTCAACTGCTTTACCGTCATATTTGACGAAGAATGAGAAAACCAGCGCCCGAGTTCGAAGTACGGTGAGGGCAGCACCTCGATATGGCAGAAAATGTGATGTCCTATATATATTGTTCCCCCACTCTGACACCTCGTGCCGCGTCTACTATCCGTTCACCATGGGAAGGCCCCTCCAAAACAGCTGTGCATTTTGGTAATTTACTCGCAATGCAAAAATCGCACAAAAAACTGCTTATATCATGATGAAGCTTACTTTATTGCGCTTAAAACAAGCCCTCATTTGTTTATGTAAAAAAATTTCTTTCGAAAATATCCTTCGCGAAGAAATGAAAAGCGTGGTTTTTTCGCGTCACTCCGTCCTTGCTTGACTTTCGATGACGATATCTTTGAACAGCACAGTGTGAAATTTGTTTTAAAAATCATGCAGGTGCATTCACATTTCAACTATACATACGTGAGAACAAAATTGCAATATATTAATAACAATTAACATAAAATGCATTTGAACATGACTATGCTATCTCTCGTAATATAAGTAGTAGAGAGTTATATTTTGGTTTAAACTGCTTGGAAAATTGCAAGAAACGCAATCGAATAATAATTCAAAATGGCAATCCTCAAACCTATTAATTAATAACAAATCATCCTGGAAGACCAATGAATGGTAGTGTGGGTGTGAGGACACAGCGGGATACCATAGCTGAAGGGTCTACTCATTGAAAAAGAGTAGCTTCTGCCTGAAAAAAGGAATAGCTGTGCGGTATCCCATAATGACACAGTCCATAGTGTTTTCACACCCACACTACCATTCATCGGTCTTCCAGGATTATTCCTTATTAATTGATAGGTTTTAAGATTGTGATTGCTAATTGTTATTCGATAGTATTTGTTGCAATTTTCCAAGCAGTTTAAGCCAAAATATAACTCTCTACTACTTATATTACGAGAGATAGCATAGTCATGTTCAAATGCATTTTATGTTAATTGTTATTAATATATTGCAATTTTGTTTTCACGTATGCATAGTTAAAATGTGAATGCATCTGCATGATTTTTAAAAAAATTTTCACACTGTGCTGTTCAAAGATATCGTCATCGAAAGTCAAGCAAGGACGGAGTGACGCGAAAAAAACACGGTTTTCATCTCTTCGCGAAGGATATTTTCGAAAGAAATTTTTGTACATAAACAAATGAGGGCTTGTTTTGAGCGAAATAAAGTAAGCTTCATCATGATATAAGCAGTGTTTTTGTGCGATTTTTGCATTGCGAGTAAATTACCAAAATGTACAGCTGTTTTGGAGGGGCCTTCCCATCGTGAACGGATAGTAGGCAATATCTTTGATCTAGTACGCGGCTCGGTGTTGCCGCACATTTGCACAGTGAATAAGCACAAGACATAACGCACAAGAGAACACGCTTCAACGCACACGGATCCGCATAGCTACTTCCTATGAAAGAGGCTTTAGCGGGCAAGCGCCAGGTGATCACGTTAATCTAATATTTATAAAAGTAAGTGATTTTATGTGAAAGGACTTCGTCTGTCTTTAATTATAAAACAGTATTGACTCATGCCTCTTGCAGTATTTACATGGATATAAAAGGAGAATATTCATAAACTCTCTAATATACCTTTTATAACATAATTTATAGGAAGTCCAGCACAACACTTTTTATCTTTAATTTATTAAAACTTTCACTTTTAAAACTAGAAAAACTTTATAAATAAACGATGTGACGCGTGACGCTTGCAAAACAAACGACGCGACGCGCGAGAAATTTGAGGTTGGAAAATTGAAAATGGTCTGCTTCCAGTGGCTGCAGATTGCACAAGACGGCTGCAGATTGCATGAAAGTTCAACGTTCCGAACTTTTCGACGCCTTCTACGCCATGCTGTGCGGAAATCACAGCGATTGAAATGGAGCCCTGTGACTGGTCGAGAACCTTGTGCGCCATGCGTTGTGCGCTGTGCAAATATGTGTGCGCCCCGCTTGAACCTCATGAAACGCCTTATGCATCGCATGCGCAGCAGTGATGGGCAAGTAAAATACTCGTGGTAATTTACTTAGTTTTCTACGGTTATTTACCTGGTATTTTACGTCATCAGTTTTCCACACGATTTAAATTACGTCTTGTTCTATATATGAGGGCGCCACCTTTGAGGCGGGAAATTGAAACCTTGAATCCGACAGCCAATCAAAGGTTTTCTACATTTATTTGACATATTCCAGGTATTTTACGTAAAATACCTCCTTTAGGTAGTATACCCTGATTATACGTAAAAAAACTTCCAGTTACCCGTAACTGCACATCCCTGGTTGACATTATTATTTTTCAATTAACAATATAGGCATTGAAAAAAACTCTTACGCCCTTACGAATGCCGATACCAGAAATTCAAAACGTAATTTACTAGGTATTTTACCTGTTTTCTACGTAAAATGCCTCACTTAGGTATTTGACTTCCAAACCCTCCAGTTACGCGTAACTGCACATCCCTGATGCGCAGTAGTCTGGGTTGCGAAGTGACGCGTCACTCGAGGTTTTCTGCGTAAATTAAGTGAAAGAAGATTTCTATAAAGGCTCTTTTACACCTTCCGTCAATCGGTCGTCGACTGACCAACATAACGAAATATCCATTCACACCTTCGGAAAATTCAGTGAAATTTAGTAATATTTTAGTAATCTTTCAGTGAGTTTCAGACGGTCACTAAAATATTACTACATTTAACTAAATTTACCGAAGGTGTGAATGGATATTCCGATATATTGGTTGGTCGACGACCACTGATATACATAATACACTGGATGCAGGATTCAATGGAAAACGAGTGTGCCTACTTGAAGGCCTCGGAGCCGCCATTTATCAGGGTTGTTTTGGTTCGGGATCATTCGGGACGGATCGGGATATGCGGGAGATTCAAATTTAATATGGAAGAGAACTCAAAAATATTAATAAAATCATGTAAAATTTAGTTTATTATCAATAAGCGAATTGACTAAAACTAGGAAACTAAATAAAACTCAATAAAAAGTAATTAAATAAATAAAAATAATCAAACAGTACAAAAAAAGAAAATTCGATGGTATATTAAATTGGTGGAATACACATTTTGCAAACACGTGGTTTAGAATATTGATTTTTTTTCTCTTGAAAGTTATAATGAAACTTTGAAGTTTTTACAATTGAACAATATAATAATTGTGATATCCTAAAAATCGGTATACGTTAGAATTGTCAAACACTTAATGGAACCTTTACGATCTACCAATTTGTACAAAATAATTTTTCTGCAGATAAAAAAAGTTGTGTGAAATTGTAAATATATGACTGATGTATATTATAATTACAAAATGAATTTAAATTATAATATAAATAATAATAATTAGAAAGAGTGAAAGGAATAAAACTCTTATGGTACGTGCGTAAGTGAAATAATTAGTCATATTAATATTATGCCAATAATATTATGCAATACACGAATACGAACTTTGAATTAATGTTCAATAAAAGTGAACATAGAAAAAATTATGAGGTATAAATATATAAGATAGAAATACATATTATAAAAAAACATCACGTGCGTCCTAAACTACGACCCAAGACAGATTTATGTGTAAACATCTTCGGTAAACGTTAACTGAAATCGAAATCTTACACAAAACAAATAATAACTCACGCGCATGTAGGAGTATAAAAATTCATTTCTCTTATATGTAATGTCGTGCAAAAGTTTCTGGACATCTATTTTCCAATAGGTTGAAAAACTACTCTAGTTTTAATAATAATAAATTGTAGATTTTCTCTCAATTATTGCATAAAAAGTGATAAAAGTACTCGTTTTATGGGCATAAAAGCCAGTATGTGTTAATTTTACTAGAAGTTGTTTGAAAAAACGTCAAATGTTAATGTTTCTGGAAAATATCAATAAATTCGAAATTGATAAGTTCTTTAAATTAATCTTAGGTTTCTATTGCATCGAAGGAAAAATTCTAGAAATATCTTATGAAGTCACTTAAATAATTAAGAAAATAATAATAAAATAAATAATCTAATAAAATTAATATATTGCTTTCAATTGAAGACCATTAGGCGTATAATTTTATCAGATTTCGTGTAGTAATTGGAAGTAAATTTAGAGTTGAATATTTTTAAAACTAGAGTGCTTTTATAAAGTATTGAAAAATATAGGTCTAGAAACTTTTGCATAGTAGTGTATTACATTCTCTTATAAACTATCCAATGTAGGTATATTCTATTTCTGTAAAATTAAAATCTATCACTTATATCCCGAAAACAATAATTTCCCACGATTTTAAGAAAAATATAATTCTTAAATAAATAATAATTGTTTGAGTAATTGAAAATTATTCACAAAATACTTGGAAACTGGTCCCTTGACAATTAAAAATAATACTTGTTAAAAAATCCAAAGAATACCGTTTTTAGTATGAATTTAATAGGAAACTGCTATTTTGCAGTTTTTGGGTCACTTTCCAAGCACAATAACAATGGCTCGAAAGGGATGGGGAGTCAAAATTAAAACTTACTGAGTGGAAATTATTCTTTGAACATACGTTAAGAGGTTTTAATACTTTAATTCACAACTCTTTCTTCCATTTTTTTTTTTTTTTGAAAATCAAGCTTTTCCCATTTAAACCCCCATGTTAATTTCAAAGGCTCGGGGGCACGGGTTAACTTTAACAAAAAAAGATAACAAGAAAAATGTTCAGTTGATAAACTGTAAATATAAATTAATTATCTATTTTTAAAATTGAACTATAGTTCGACTCGTAACAATATAATAATAATAAAATTGATTTTATAAGCCGATTATGAATCTGTTCATAATTAAATAATTTATAGATTTTTACGTTAAAAATTGAACTATTTTATTTCGAAAGCCTTGGTAATTGATGAAATGTTTGCATCCGAATGAAACTTCAATATCTTTTTTCATTTTTCAAAAACATTGTGATTAATGTGTTCATAATTGAATGCTTTTATTCAATTTCAAATCCTATTCAAATATTATTGCATTCTAAAATACTCCATTTTTTAAGCATTCAATTTGAAAATTTTTATTTAAAAAATTTTTGTTTCAATATTTAACAATATTTGACTGTTCATTTAGAATAAGAAATTATGAATCAAACATTGGAAAATAAACTGAATAAAATTGAATTATTTAAAATAAAACAAACCTCGAATCGTTCGAATTTCAAGGTGCTGAATGTAAACTTTAAAATTTGCATTGTTTCATTTTTTATAATTTTTAATTTGTAAATGACATTTTTCAATTTATATTTCTCAAGAAAAAACTTATAATCACTATAATCACTAAATTGTACTGCTTTTAAGTTCAAATAGTTTGAAAATTATATAATTTTGAACACTTACAAATTTCTCTGAAAGAACTCAGTACACGCTTTGAAGTTCGCTATATCTGCTATAATAAATTGAACATAAGAAAGTAAAAATGAAATATTGAAAAATAAAAAGGTTGAAATGGAATTATTTGAAATAATATAAGCCTCGAATCATTAAAATTCCAGAGTGCTGAATGCAAACTTAAAAATTTTCGTTTTTTTTTTTTATTTTTAATTTACAAGTGACATTTTTGAATTTGAATGTTTCAATAACAATGTAAAATCCTTTCATTGTAGTGTTTCAACCTAAAATTATTTAGAAATTATATAATTTTGAACATTCAAAAAATTTATTGATTCATTCTTCAAACTATTTTATTCCCTAAAACGCATTCTCTCCTTTGCCTGCTTAGTCAAGCTTTATTTATAAAATACCGACGCGGACCGATATCAGTTCTCTGAAAGAACACATTGTGTCGCAATTATGCTATGAATCTACATTCAGAATTAGGCGAATTATATTTCATGAAGAAGAATATTGAAAATTGAAATTTTATTATGAAAAATTCATTATTATGGCACTTATCATTATTATTACACATCTAAGTACTCAAAACTTATTAGAAAAATATTGAAAATTGTTTCTTTTTTTCAAATTAGTCACAGAATATTTTCCTATTGTTTGTAAATAATTTACAATTGTTTAAACCATTATTATTCGTTTGACACTAGTGACACTAGTGACATAACCTATGAATGTGTATTCCGCCAATTTAAAATACCATCGACTCTCTTTTTTTTGTACTGTTCGATTATTTTTATTTATGTAATTACTTTTTATTCAGTTTTACATGATTTTATTACTATTTTTGAGTTCTCTTCCAAATTAAAATTGAATCTCCCGCATATTCCGATCTGTCCCGAATGATCCCGAACCAAAACAACCCTGATAAATGGCGGCTCGGAGGCCTTCAAGTAGGCACAGATCGTTCCATTGAATCCTGCATCCAGTGTATTATATATATCAGTGACATGCATGCGATCGCGAAATGGCGCCAGGCAGTGATGGGTAAGTAAAATACTCGTGGTAATTTACTTGGTTTTGTACGGTAATTTACCTGGTGTTTTACGTCATCAGTTTTCTACATGATGTGAACTACGTCTTGTTCTATACAGAGGGTCCAGAGACAGTGTGGCAATCTAGCCGGAAGCCGCCATTTTACGGTCTGGTTTGCTGAGGTCGGCGTGATTTTTAAAATCACACAAACGCAGATCCTGTAAAATGAAATCAATAAAACTATACATTTATTGAAGTAAATAAATTTACAAGCTATTAACCCATACATCCAGGGGACAGTTAATTCATTGAAATAAATAAATAGAACAAGAAGCTATTAACCCACGTCCCACACACCCGGGGAAAGCTGAATTATTTAAATTAATAAATAAAACATAACCCTCAACTCTTACATACATGGCGGTATTTTAATTTATTTTGTAAAATTAAAATAATAAACCCACACACCCACGTGGATCTTTGCTTCATTTTAATAAATTTAAAAATAAGAAAAAAACAAATCTACCTCATTTTTTTATTTTATAAAATAAATAAAAAACCAAAAACTTTAATCCCGATACCCGAGAGTATCTTCACTTCAATATATTAGAAAATTAAAATAAGAAACCCACTCACTTCGTGCATCATATTTTATTTTATGAAATTATTAAAAAAGAAATAAATTTTTGAAGAAATATGATTTTTTTAAAAATATAAATCTGCGAATTGAAATGGATGATTTGCTCAGTGAAGATACAGTTTTTATTATTTTACAAATATTTTTTGTAGTGGGTAAACAATTAAGAACAAAGCTGGAATATGTTTAATCAATATTTCACAGTATAAACTTGTATAAAAACGTTTTATAAAAAATGATTACTTAAATAGTTAAATAGTTGATGACAATGATTCACAACTCACAGACCAACTTAAGAATGTTTTCTTCAACTACTTGTATATTTAACCATAAAAAAATTATTAATAACTATTTACCTGGCGATTCTGTACATCTTAACTGCATAAAATGCTTAAAAAACAATCATGATGTATACTGTTTACATCAATGTATACTGCACACTACGCGCCTCCGCTACCAAGGTATACTAAGTATATCTATATATGTGGCGGAAGTTGACGTAAAATGGCGGAGACAATCAGTAAAAATGACACTAGGTTGCCACACTATCTCTGGACCCTCTGTATTGTTCTATATATAAGGGCGCCACCTCTCAGGCTGGAAATTGAAACCTCGAATCAGACAGCCAATCAGAGGTTTCTACATGTATTTTACATATTCCAGGTATTTTACGCAAACTACCTCCTTTAGTTAGTATACGTAAAAAACTTCCAGTTACGCGTAACTGTA
Source organism: Andricus quercusramuli (assembly GCA_932178445.1). Taxonomy (NCBI): domain Eukaryota; kingdom Metazoa; phylum Arthropoda; class Insecta; order Hymenoptera; family Cynipidae; genus Andricus; species Andricus quercusramuli. The sequence continues at coordinate 93,620 of CAKNXH010062578.1, forward strand.
CATTCCTGGTTGTCATTATTATTTTTCAATTAATAATATAGGCATTGAAAAAAAAACTCTTACTTTTTTTTAGGAATGCCGATACCAGAAATTCAAAAAAGTGAGGTTATGCACAGTTCTACAGGTCAGCCATCTTGGCACGTAATTTACTAGGTATTTTACCTATTTTCTACGTAAAATACTTCACTTAGGTATTTTACTTCAAAATCCTCCAGTTATGCGTAACTGCACATCCCTGGCGCCAGGTGAAATACATGGTGTGTGGTCTCCTTGTAGTACTTCCTGGTTAATGCCATTCTACGCTTTTTACATTTTCGCGCTAATGATAAGTAGACGTGTACCGCCTGCGCAGAAACAGTTGCGCGCTGGCGGGGTGCAAGCTATTTTTCAAAATTAAATTTCTTTTTCAATTTTAAACGAAAAACGTCGAAAGTTGGCCAACATACACCGAAAAACGACCGACAAACGATTGCACAACAAAGTTTGGTAAAATATTGAAGATTAGAGCGCTAGCAAACATATCTTAATTTGCAAGTGTAAAGTTGGCACCGCAAACTTGGGATATGAATAACTTTTACCATTTGTACCGTCAAACGCCGAAAGTTGAGCTACAAACACTGACAAACGACCGACAAACGATTACAAGGAAAATAAATTGGATATTCCAACTTTGGGGCTATCTTCATAAGCATCGAGTAGTGCCCCTCACTAATCACGGCCCTGCACATAATTATTTTTCCAACGTTGGCATTACTGCACTAGTGCTTTTTCCACTTCTTCTACCCACTCCCCACTTTTCGCATATTTATTATCATGACGTCACACCAGTGCTTCCACTCTTCCAGCAGTGTATTCTAGAATGATAGTAACTTAGTATGACTTAGTAACATACGCGGAGATATATCACTGACGTGTCCCCGAAAAGCATCACTTTGGCGATTCATGATCATTCTTGATCAGTGTAAATTCAAAAACAGAAGTGTCGCAACTCAAGTGAAAAAAAGTGAATTTACAAGACGAGTAAAATCATGGCACCAACGTTAACAAGCTTTGTGAATTCATTCAACAACAAACTGTAAGTATCTCCTGGTATCTATCTCCCATTAATCTGATCTGCTGTTTTTCCCTACAAAATATCACGCTTGTTCGTAAATCTACACTTTCTTCTCTCAGTTAGCGATTTTAGGACTTTAGCATTTGAGCCTCGGAACACCTGACGTGAATAGATTTCAGCATATATTAAACTTTGTTTGGCCACGTATGTCGATTTCCCGGTGATGTAACTTCCAGAACATTCAGAAAAAGCGACTCATCCGTTTTTTTTAATCCTTGTTTTCCTTATCAGGGTTCAGAAAACTAGTTTGAGTGTTGCGAGTTTTGCGATTTCTGTAGCGACGTACGACGTGTGAAACGTCACGTTCATCTTGTTTATGATATTTTGCTCCCTGGAGGGAAGAACCTCCGAAGGTTCAATGTCAAATTGATTTAATATCTTTACTCTTTTTAATATACTGTCTTTAGTCGTTTATACATGGGTGTGCATGCATGTGTTTTTGTATGTATATATGTATGAAATGCCAAATCAAGCACAGTCAATGTTTTTGCATTCTTGATGATTAAAAACATGATAGTCATTTATAGACGCTTTTTTTCAGAGACGCTCCGTTGAAACAACACTTGAAAAATGTCTACGGATGTCTGTCGTTGTCGACTGTTTCTGCAGGAGTTGGAGCCTACGTGCACATGTACACAGAAATCCTGCAAGCAGGATTACTGTCTACCTTTGGAGCCTTAGGTCTTCTGTTTGCTCTTCTCTATACACCAGACAATGGCAAAAATCAAAAAATCCGCCTTTGCTACCTCCTGGGTTTTGCGTTCCTGTCGGGATTGGGAATGGGACCTCTCCTAGAAGCTGTCATCAGCGTAGATCCTACCATTGTCGTCACAGCGCTTATGTGTAAGTCGTTCGTTTTTTCTTTTCTTATTGTGGCAACAATAGTTTTGTGTCAACTTATTGACGCATACAAATTTAAATCAGACTAAGGCAACTTGAAAATCTTGAAAGTTCGTAATCTTCTTGTGCTTTTTCTTGTTTTTATATTACATTTTTCCTTTTGATTTATTGATTCATAATTTTTACTGCATATTGTTTGAATCCCTTGAACTACAGGGAATGAACTTTTCCTTGTGACAAGCATTTTTTTTTTCTACAAATCGGGAGCAGGTTAGCACGGTTTATTAAAATGCGTAAGAAATATGAAATTTTATTTGTCATGACTCAAACTTTAGTATGTAATGTTAATAATAAAGTTGTTTAAAAATAGAGTTTTTTACAGCGCTGGTACTATAATGAAAACAAACAAAAGTACTAGTAGTTTTTCATTTGTGCAAATCGATATGTCTGAGGTCATACGCGTAATAGTTGTAGAAAGGTTGTACTTTCTTGTTTCTACATTTTAGATCGCTGTAGAAGACATTTTTTTTTAGAAATTTGTTGTAAATCCAATTATTTAAATTAACAAGTTAAAACAAATCTGTTTTAAAGTAATGCGCACTGCTCAGCGTTATTAATGTATAAGGCGAAAGTACTTTTCAATTATTCAAGCACTTTCTGGAAGTTTCCATGCATGGCTTCGAAAAGTGAAAGTCTGTTTCTTCCTAATACATACTGTCTACTCTCTCCTTTTTATAGACTCAAATCGTATTTTCGATGTTACAAAAAAACTGTAAAAAATATCAATCATTCATAGACTTGAAAATGTTTTCATAAATAAAAAAAACTTTTTGATTTAAAAATACGTCTTATGTTTATGATAAGAAATATAAGAAATCGTCCAGAAGTGTTCGGAAAATTTGTTAAAAAGTTTTAAATATATAGAATTGTGTATTCCAGTCCTTCACATTTCATCCTGAAAAATATAGGTAGTCCTACTATTTAGATAATGAATTTTGTCGATTTATATTATTTGATAGAAGGATTTTTTTTGAAATATAAATAACGTAGCCTTTTTTTGTTTTGGAAAAAGCATTAAAAAAGCATAGAGCTTTTTTATTTTAAAAATCTGAGATTTTGGAATAAGTAATTTTGATCTATTTAGAGTGGATTTAGCGTCTGAGTAAGTACTTGATGAAATATGTATATTTTGGTTGTAAACTGTATTGAAAGGTGCACGAGTGCAGTAAAAATAGCGTTTTTCACTGTACACTTGAAAGTCTTTAAACTTTCAACCATCAATGTATATTGGTTACTTGAACCTAGCGACGATATAATTACATATTGTGTGGACTTTGAACTTTTATTTTATAACTTTATAGTTGACTTAAGAAAGAAATAATAGGCAACAGCTATTTTTGAAATGAACGTAAAAAATCTGACATTTTACACATTTTAAAAACTTTCCTGTGAAATAATTACTCAACGTAAACTGTTAAAACTTACCGTGATTAATTTTCGTACCATTTTTTATCTGAATTTCAGTTGGTGTTTGTGCAAAATTAGTTTTCTTCGTAATAAAATAATCTTGTGAAATGGCAACTTCGCTAGAGAATGCACTTTTTATAGAAGGCCGTAACTTCTTCCTGGGACTTCAATGGCTTCTTTGTTCCACTACGATTTACTCACCAATTATTTTCTAAAAATTTTCGAACCAGAGCATGTGCAAATAATTCAAAATAATTTATCTCTAATTTCAGTTAATATCTTGACCTACTGTAAAATAACCCTCATGAGTCTAAATTTTGTAGGTAATTTTTGTTTTAAACTAAGTAAAGTACTTTCGTAATATATAATTGGTGAGTAAATCTTAGTGGAGCTTAGTTATGTACAAGGCCTCAGATTTTTTGAAGTTCCCAGAAAAAAATTACGACCCTCTAAAAATTAGTAATTTTCCGACGGTGATTTTATTATGAAGGGAATTATTTTTGGGCAAATATCAGATGGATTTAGATAAAAAAATGTACAAAAATTGCTCACGGTAAGTTTTAACATTTTTTGTTAAGTAGTTTTTGCACAGGAATATTTTTAAAAAGTGCAAAATGTCAGATTGTTTACGTTCATTTCAAAAATAGATCTTGTATATTATTTCTTTCTAAAGGAAAGTATAAAGTTTTAGTTATAAAGAAAATTTAAAGACCACTTAATGATTATTCGCCGCTAGGTTCAATTAAAATTTATATTTTGTTGATTTAAAGACTTTCAAATGTACGTAAAAATGCCATTTTTACTACAGTCGGACACCTTTAGTACAGTTAAACCCTCCGTTTACACAAAGGGGATTTTAAGGCACAAACGATTTTTCAAACTGGAATGTCTCGTCTTTGGAAAAATATGGAAGTTCGCCCCCCCCCCTCTCTAAAGAATCTAGATAGTAATAGGGTCAGGTCCTGTGAGTGGCGCTGCAGTTCGTCAGTTAACCTTTGAGCGGTACGCAGTGAAAGTGCGCACAGTGACATAAAAGACCCTGTGTGTAAACCACGTTAGTGTTTTCACAAGTTAGTAAACAAGGCAGTGTGCGAAGAACACCGTATTCATTTTTATAAAGATTATGCAAACTGAATGTTTTAAAATAAATTTTACTATTTTTGTATAACAAATATGCGTTAACATTCAATATCCTACTTTTTCTATGGAATTACCTGCATGAATCACTGTAAAATGTTCTCATTTTCCAGGTCTTCAAATAATTCATCTTTTTGAAGCCGTCGCCAATGGGCCTATATTTTTTTTTTAAGTTCATAGTTTAAGCTTTAAAATCTTGCAATTATTTTTTTTTTAAATTTATTTATTGCAAAATTATGAATTTTTTAACAAGTATCGATTTTTTTCTATATTTTTACCAAATTTCCATTTTTATTTAAAAAAGTTTTTAACAATTGACACTAAAAACAATTAGATCGTGTAGTAGACACCTAAAAAAATAACCCTAGATTTTTCTAGATTTTTTGAAAACCAGAAACAGTTCAAAAAGTGAATAGGACTTAAAAGACCCTGTGTGTAAACGGAAGGTGGGAAAAAGAAGTGTGTAAACGGAGGGTTAAAACTCTAATATGCATAATTCATGAAGCACACTCAACTCCCGATGTAAGTGCGGTTTCGGGCATGGCTTGCAGTGGCCTTCAACATAAATTGAGGAAATCCAAACGGAAACAGTCAGAACCACATGAAGCATTTCTGTTGGTTAAGACTTAAATTAATATAATAATAATAATAATAATAATAATAATAAATTAAATGAATAGGCTACGAAACCTTCCTTGTGGGCGCTCGGCGCCTTGACTAATTTTTTATTGTTAGATTAACCTGTTTAACGAACTAGACGTTCATTTTGGGACCCTAAAAAAGTTTATAAAAAGGCTGATTTGATTTCTTAAACCTTTCAAAAGTAAGCGTGGCTGCAACATTCAGTTAATCATACAGACAGATAGACACCGAAAAATTTGTCTGATTTTCGGACTTTGTGAGTGCTGAAACGTAAGGAGTTGTTAAAGACTAGAGATCAAAAATTTGGAAGATTCCATTATACTTTAATGAATGAGAATGTTGAAATGTCGTTAAATTTGAGAAATTGCATGTACTTAAAATAATAAAAGTTTCTTTTGCTGAGTAATCAAGATAGTTCTTAAAGCGTTTATTTCCCCGAAAAAAAATGTGGTTAATTATCGGAAATCATTCATTGAGAAAACGAATCTTAATTCACACTGTTACCCAGGGTCTCCAATCTAGAACTCCATATAATTTTGCTTGGCTAAATGAGATTTTGATATTTTTAGCTGGCTTCTCAAAAAAAATTTTTCATTCAATTACATCAACTATTCCATTAACTTTTAACCTTGTTACATTTTCCTTAATTTAAAATTTCTCGGCTTGTTTCAAAATACGTACAGAAAGTGAAACTGTTCGAAAGCTCAGTAGTGAAGAATAATGGTCAAAATGAGCCCTTATTAATTAAAATCCGATTGTTCGTAAGGGATTTTTTTAGTAACAGTGACACTTTTTAAAGTGGTAATTAATTATGTCTTTCTGCGACTCCTTAATTTGTTTATATATAGTTGTTCAACTTTAAAATCTTCAATACTGGCAAACTGGTAAATTTGAATCTTTTGTAGCGTCAACCAAATTTAAAGCCTACTTCTCAATTGGATTCAATTCAAAATTGCCACCTAATCTATTTGAAATCGTACGAGGAGGTCTGCGTCAAATAAGGTAAAGTGTCATTTGTAAGTAGAAACTAAGTAGAAGAAAACTACTGATTGTGGCAAAACATTAAAAACGAGTATTCTGTACGACATAGATTTTCTTTCTTTCCACTAACGCTAAACAAAGTGTAGAAAATTTTCAATATCTTAAAAATCCTATTCTATCGTTTAAATCTTGACATCATGTTGCTTTTAGGTTCGGTTATTTGATATTCTCTTTTATAGCCTTTTATATTATACAAATATCTAAATTTGACCAATTACTAGTTTAAAAAGAAAACAAGAATCTGAATGAAATTTTCCTTCAATGGGGGTTTTTGCACATTTTTAAATATATTTTTTCCTAGTGGATTTAAAAGAGCACTACGGAGGAAAGTTTTTTTTTTCAAATAAGTTTGCATTTTTTGTAATGTTCAAAAACTGTACTTCTTCCATTTTTGTGGGTATATGAGGCAATTCTGATTGGGCTAGCGTCGGAAGTAAACATCAGTCTGATTAGCGAAGTTGATGGGGGAATTAATGTGGCTGCTCGTGATTGGAGTAAACATAACCTATTTTCACGTTTATCATTTAAAACGTGTTTAAAAAGTATGAAGAATGGCCCAAAAAGGTGTTCAAAATGCTTAGAATTTTATTAAACCCGAGATTTGTAAAGTATGGCAGTGCGAATGTGCCAAAATTCGACATGTTAATGGTCACAAACTTGTATATATTGTATATAATGGAGCCACTGTATATCATTATTCAGATTCGTTAAGTGATTTTCAGGATGTGACGTTTCAAGGTTACAGAGTTCTTTGAATGGTATTTTCGATACTTAAAAAAAAATTGTCAAGTGAAGTACGTATTCCAATTTTTGTTTAAATGTACTAACATTTTTTAGAATTGTATGCCGTATTTAAAAAATATATTATCTAAAATGCATGCAACAACTCCATTTTAATATTCATAAATAAAATTTATGTGAATAATTCATAACACGGTAACTCAGTTACCGTGCTTTGTAACAATTCTGTAACAGATCTAGAACTCAGTTACATTGCTTTGTAACAAGTGCCAGTAACTCGGAAGTGACTGCGTATTTATTAAGAGCAAAAAAAACTGGGAAATTACAGTACATTTTTTTTTGCCGGGAATTTAAAAAATGTTAATTTGGGTCGTTCTCTAGAAAATCAACCGCAGTTGATTATTTCGAAGTCGTTCGTTTTCATCATCTGTGATCTTGAATTTCGAAGCAATTTCTCCTTTTCTAAGTTGCATTATTTAATTTTATGTTGAGTTTCGCGGTTTTAGTGAAGCCGTGCTTGACTCGGACTTTGCATTTTTGAAGCTTCAGAAATAATTTGATTTAAAGTAGAAGGCTTTTATTTTATAACTGTACATTGTGAAATGTTTCAACTTGAAATTAATGATTTTTAAATATATAAAGCTTTTTTTAAAATAATTTTTTGAGTTCAGAAGAGTTTCACTTTGAATGCTTTAATTTGCAGCTTATTTTTTATTATAGATGTGAAAAAAGCTTGAAACTTCGAGTCAAGTCGATTTCTTGTCGAGTCAGTCGAGGAAATGATTGGGAATTTTTTCTTGAATCTTAGCAGCTTTATCTCGCTTTAAGAAATCACTGATATGATGAATGAATGAAAAAATATTTTGTCATGGAAAATTTAAAAAGTGCCTCAAAAATATTCAGTTCTTATTATAAATGGTCATAACTTATTTTTCCTAATTTTTATTGCAGCGACTACTCTCATCTTCGTGTCATTCACGATTTCTTCTCTAATGGCTGAACGTGGAAGCTGGCTTTATCTTGGCGGAACCCTGATCAGTTTGTTAAATTTGACGGTCCTCTTCTCATTCGTTAACCTATTTCTGAGAGTATCTTTCCTCTACCAGATTCGTCTATACATGGGATTGTTCATAATGTGCGGTTTCATCATCTACGACACGCAGTTGATCGTCGAGAAACACATTATGGGTAGCAAAGACTTCATCACGCACTCTCTTGATCTCTTTATTGACTTCATCGGTGTGTTCCGCCATCTTCTTGTGATCCTCACACAGAAAGTAAGTAATTCAAAGGTAAACGAACAGGCTCATAAATCTATTATTGTCTATTTATTTGTTTTTTCCCGTACAACCATAGAATATTAAAACTTTATTTGGCATAAAAGTTTATAGATTGGCATTAAAAGGAATTTATACAATAATGATAATTATAATTATCATTTTGTTTTAAATAAATATATCCAGTTTTAATGCAATGGTGATTAAAGACATCAATTGTAATAACTTTAGTAAAGGGAGTATAAATTTTTCTCTTGCCTCAGAGCATTCGTCTTTAGACTCGTGACATATCGGATTAACCCATTTTAATTTTAGTTACAAGCTTTATTAAATAATTCTTAACAGAGCATGTTTTCTTTCAGGAGCAGCAGGATCGTAAGCGCAAAAACTAAGTTTCGAAACTATGGACATTCAAGTAAATCCATAATCTAGAGGTCTTCATTTATTCTATCCATACCTAGGACTACAGTACATACACTTTAATATACAAAGTATACATACACAAGTAATGTCTACGCTAGTGGATCGCGAAGGGAAGAAAAACATAAGAATCTAATTTTAATACGATAAAAGAACTGGATTATGCGAAAGATATTTTACAGCTACAACACTTCGATAAATTGAGAGTTCATTGGTTCGGGAGAGTCTGAAAGTGTATTTATTTTCAATCCACTTATCTTGACTTTTCTCTATTAGTTTCTTGTCATAATTTGATACTTTTTCGCTAATAATAATCTATAAATTATTGTACCATATTTTTATCTTTCAATAAATGAAATTTCCTAGTTTCTCTAAAGCCTTCTCTTTCATTGTTTATTTAAAGTAAATATCTGTTTTATAACTTCATCTTATCAGATGTTGAATTCATCTTTGATGTTTGACGGGTTTTTTTCTTTTTAGTCAATTTTTTACATGGATTGTAGATTTATGCGAAAGAGGTCTACCAAATTTAAAGGTTATCGGACCCGTGGCTTACACTGTTTGAGTGTGATTTGAAGAGTGATTCTGTAGTTTTACTAGAGTGCTATTAAAATGCTGTAGATGCGATATTTTTACTTTACACAAAATTGCCAGTTTATGTTATTTCAGTATCAAATATCAGTTTTTTGTAACATATTGCATGATATTCGACAAAAATAATATGTAAAAAATTATATAATATTATATGTGCCACTACACGGAATATCTAAATTTTAATTCTTTGCATTTTGTCTCCGCACTCAATCCGTTTTTTTTTATTTGTTTAGTGAAAAGATGATCTAATTCTGTATGCAGTTTTCGTTAAAATTTTCCTTGAAAAAATGTATTAGTGTAATAGAGCTTTGGATTGTTTTACCATTAAGTAATGGAAACATTTATTCAATATCTAAGGATCCAATGAGTTAAAGTAAAAGCATAATTTAATTTTCTGTTTCGTACCTTTACATAAATAATAGATTAAGTATATTTATATTGAATCGATATATTTTTATTTTTGAAAGATAGACAAATTAAAAACTTATAAAGATCATTAAATGCTGTTATTTAGATAATTTTGTTCTTACTATAAGATTGCTGTACCTCAATAAAATATATATCATTTAATCGTTTACTAGCATCACCTCTCATAAACCGCTAAATGATAAAAATGAATTTTTTTTTTGTTAGCTTTTCTTACCAGAATTCGTGAGAAAATGTTTAGAAATCGTCGAAACTTGGTTTCGAAAGATAATCCTTTTATTAGGGCTCCAAGAATAGAATTCATAATATTAATCTGCATGTGTTCGCAGCTAATACATTCCGTTAATAGCATGAAATTGTAAGTGTAAAAAGAAAATAACAATGTTCAATTCATAATGAAATTCTTTGGAATCAGTTTTAAACCTGAATTTGTACAAACAAAATTAAATTAATAATTGAAAACTAATATTTTGGAAATAAATAGGGGAGACCGGGGCGAGATAAGCCGTCCATAAATCTCGTGATGCTAAAAAGTCAAAACTGACACCCACCCACCCTCGTTGGGAAGGACAGTTTTTCTTCATTTGAATATTATTGTTGATTAGCATTATTATACGCGCGCTATAGCGCACAGGAAACATTGCACTGCCAATTAGTAATAAAAAAGGTTCCTATGTTTCACATTTTCTAATTGCTACAGTTAAATCACATCAAAAAATAATAATTTGAGAGGCATGGTTTTATTTTTCAAGCAAAATGTTTTTATTTTTTCACTGATTTTTTTTTTTTTTTTACCATTTTTTATACCATTAAGCCGTTTCCCTTTCGGGTAGTGTTTCTAGGTGGATAGTTTCTTGTAGTAAATAACTACAAGTGTGGGCGCTCACCACACCCACGACCGCCAACAGCAACGCAGTAGTATTATTCTCGAACGGTCACCCATCCAAGTACTAACTGCGCCCAACACTGCTTAACTTCAGTGATCTAACGGGAACTGGTGTTTCCAGCGTGGTATGGCCGTTGCCATAATGTGGAAAATTAAAAAAGCTTCATTGAATTTATAGAATGTCAGGAATGTTAGAGCTTTTAACGCATTCAAGGGAATTCACAATATTCGAGGATTTTAAGGAATTCAGAAAAAATCAAGGATTTTTGAGAATTCAAGGAATTTAGAGATTTTCAGAGAATCTGCCAAATTTTCCTTGCTTCACAGATGAATTAATATCAAAGATTTTAAATTGGGATTTATTCGATTATTTAAAGTTTTTAATTCAAAATTCGAAGTGTCGTCCCGAATTTTGGTATGAGTAGTCAAATATCTGTTAGCTTCTCATTTCCTAAAATTAAAAAAAATATCCCAGATAGCAAAATACGCGTGCGGATTATCCGCACGTCGTGACTTCACCTGAGCAGACATATGCGACGCAAATCCCTCGCACGTCGTGAAGGTCGCACGCGTGACGGTAACATGCGGGCCTCACACGCATTCTCGCAGGGTTGTAAAATATATTGTTTTAAATGTTATTAATGAATAAAACACGTAACTGCGCACAAAAACATATTATTTAAATATTTGAAGTTGAAATATATTTATAATATTGTAACATTCAATGAATATTGAATATTTGGTTTCAAGTAGCATATTTCAGGTACGTCACAAGAAATATAATGAAGACCCTGGCGAAAGCTTCGGATAGGATCTCATTCCGAGGTTATCCGAACTATTCCGAATCATTCCAGAATCTGTATCCAAGCCAATGCGAATCTTTCCAAACCAATCCAAAAAACATTTTCAATCTCATTTGTTGAAAATCGTTCAAAAATCAATCCGAATGAGTCTGATTCAAAGACTTCAATTCGAATGAACCCAAACGAATCCGAATCAAAGTTTGAATTCGAACGAATCAGAATGAATCCGGGCTCGGATTAATATCTAAACTAAATATTCAATCCGAATGAACCCAGATAACAATATGAAACGCATATGCGACTCATAGTGCATGCACGCATGCGGATTAATCCGCATGCGTGCGTTCACCACGGATGACAGATGCGTCCTCATATGAGACGCATATCGCTCGCACGGGTGATGGTCGCACGCGTGCGTGTGAAATGCGATCATCGTGCGACTGTACCCTGAATCCTAAAATAATATTTATATATTAAATAAATAAATTCAGTCAAATAAATCAATTGTTAATTTGGATGAACAAATTTATTATTCATAAACATACATATTATTCATATCACACGATGATCGCATTTCACACGCACGCGTGCGACCATCACCCGTGCGAGCGATATGCGTCTCATATGAGGACGCATCTGTCATTAATCCGCATGCGTGCGTGCACTATGAGTCGCATATGCGTTTCACATTGTTATCTGGGACGCTTATTCGACGCTTAACTGGTAAAAAGTTTAAACAATTCAAATGATTTCTGAAGGGGCAATCCAATCGGATAATTTTCTTAAATGTTATCGTATCCAATAAGTAGAAACGCCTAAACGCACCCAGGAAAAAAGAACCCATTGAAAAGGCGACTCCGTGAATTGCGTATCTGTCATTTGCAGATTGAGATTTTTTAAACTGAATTGGTTTGCGACTATGTGAATCGGTCAGTTTCTCAAATGGTTTCCAATCTGCAATGTACCACAATGTCCATTTCAAGCAAAGTCATATTGAATCGGTTTACCTCTTTTTGAATGAGACTGATTTTTTTCAGGTCAGGCTGCCATATTTCACATGATTTTCAAAGTTTATAAATTATTGATGGATTAAGAAAAATTATACGCAAGGCTACTAGATTCCTTTTGCCGTTTTAGTTCTAGAGAATGTGAAGGCTTTTGTGGCTTATAAATTTGTCAAAAAAATAATAACGAGTACAATTCTGTTAAAAACCAATCGGCGGCAATCTGGAATTCCAGTAACAGACACGCTATTCCAACGACTTCGAAACCCATTCAAAGCAAGTGAATGGATTTTTGTTTCCTGGGCACTTCACTCGAAAATTATATGGAAAAAAATAAGGAGTAAAACGCCGAAAATCGCACTGACAACTATAAACACAAAACTGTATAATACTTGATAAAACTCGGGCTGATGGCGGGAGACTGCGGAAGACAGAGCGGGGAGACCATAGAGGGCGCGTGTGGGCGCGCGACGGCCATCATCATTTCGCAAAGATATAATTTTCA
>CAKNXH010062579.1:0-26690 GCA_932178445.1 Andricus quercusramuli
TTTCAAGATTTTAAAAGGGTTTAAACCAAATTTTTAAGATTTCATATCATTTCAAAGATTTTAAGCGACTTAAAATTTGTTTAGAAAATTTCAAAAGATTTCACAAAAATTTCGAATATTTAACAAAGATTTTAAAACTTTCAAAAGATTTTAAGGATTTCAAAAATTCTGAAAAATGATCTTCAAATAATTTCTAAGATTTTAAACGATTTCAAATTTGTTTAGAAGATTTCAAAAGATTTCGAATATTTCACAAAGATTTTAAAACTTTTATAAGATTTCATATAATTTCAAAGAGTTTAAATGATTTAAAATTTGTTTAGAAGATTTCAAAAGATTTGGAATATTTTACAAAGATTTTAAAACTTTCAAAAGATTTCAAGGATTTAAAAAATTTTGAAAAGGTTTTTGAAAATTAAACCAGATTTCTAAGATTTCAAATCATTCGAAAGATTTTAAACGATTTCAAATTTGTTTAGAAGATTTCAAAAGATTTCGAGTGTTTAAATAATTTAAAAATGCTTTTTGAAAAGTAAACCATATTTCTAAGATTTCATATCATTTCAAAGATTTTAAGCGATTTAAAATTTGTTTAGAAGATTTCAAATAGATTTCACAAAGATTTCGAATATTTAACAAGGATTTTAAAACTTTCAAAAGATTTCAAGGATTTCAAAGATTTTGAAAAATATTCTTCAAATAATTTCAAAGATTTTAAACGATTTCAAATTTGTTTAGAAGATTTCAAAAGATTTCGAATATTTCACAAAGATTTTAAAACTTTTATAAGATTTCATATAATTTCAAAGAGTTTAAATGATTTAAAATTTGTTTAGAAGATTTCAAAAGATTTGGAATGTTTTACAAAGATTTTAAAACTTTCAAAAGATTTCAAGGATTTAAAAAATTTGGAAAAGGTTTTTGAAATCAAAACCAGATTTCTAAGATTTCAAACCATTCAAAAGATTTTTTAACGATTTCAAATTTGTTTAGAAGATTTCAAAAGATTTCGAGGATTTAAAAAATTTTAAAAAGGTTTTTGAAAAGTTAACCATGTTTCTAAGATTTCAAATCATTCAAAACATTTTAAACGATTTCAAATTCGTTTAGAAGATTTCAAACGATTTCGAATATTTCACAAAGATTTAAAAACTTTCAAAAGATTTCAAGGATTTTCAAGATTTTAAAAGGGTTTAAACCAAATTTTTAAGATTTCATATAATTTCAAAGATTTTGAACGATTTCAACATTTTTTAGAAGATTTCAAAGAAAAAAAAAAAATTTATAAAAAAAAATTTTACAAAGATTTTAAAATATTCAAAATGATTTCACAAGACGACTTATTTTCGCAACAAATTAAGGATTTGATTATTTATAGTTCGTCTCTCTTTAGAAATTGTTGGTTAATAAAAAATGAAATGGCTAATTTTTTTACATGTATAACAAACGGTTGATTAATTATCTGATGTTAAAAAACGAGGCCTGGAAAAACTTGATTTCTTGACCTGGAGAACCTGAAAAAGACCTTGAATTCTGTTCCTAAGAATCGCTGGACACTCTGTTACTAATCACTAATCAGGAAATGAGTTGAATTTTAATCCAGGGAGACGTTCATAAGGAAAGGGAGAAAAAATTATTATGTCAGTTATGTAGCACGTGACACATTTATAATCATAACAAGTTTCAAGTGTGCGTACTCTTGCATGGAAGTGCCCTCTAACTAGTTTGACCGCTTCCGGCCGTTCGATAAGTTGAACTTTGAAGTTTCAAAAATATATCGATTGGAATAATCTAGAGTATATAGGCCTTCAGCAAAGTTATATTTCATTTCAGATTCAATAAATCCAGTTGGTGAAACTGAAATTTAATCCAAAAGTAAGTCAAAATCTTGTTTAAACAATGATTTTACTCTGTTGACCAGTTTAATTAATTAATTTTGCATTTTATATATTAAATAATGCCAATTAATGGTCTATTATTTGTTTGAGAAACGAAAAAAAATCTACCTCTGCCCGGATTTGAACCGGGGACGCCACTATACATGAGTGGAGTGTTAACCAATTACGCCACTGAGGCCTTTATAGCATACTCAAGCATTCATTTTAATCGTTTCACATGGTACGGAGAAAATAAACAGTAAATGATCTACCAAAGCCTCGGTGGCGTAATTGGTTAACGCTCCACTTATGTATAGAGGCATTTCCGGTTCGAATCCGGGCTAAGGTAGATTTTTTTCTCGTTTCTACAATAAATAATATACCAGTAATCGACACCATTTTAATATTTAACATCAAAAAATAAATTCCTAATCTGCTTGTCCTGATCTTTAATAGACAGCCACAAGCTATCGCTAATGCTATCAGCGTAATCTGTGCATCTAATTATTTCAAAATCGGAGAAAGTAGAATCTTAATGATCCTACACGAAATTCTCAACTGTAAAACTTTTATAGGTTTTTTACTTTTATAGTGCACTTAAAACGATCACTTAACGTTCAACCTTAAGTGAAATCTGTTCATAAAAATGCAAATTAAAAATTTAGTTTACCTCTTTTAAAGGCATGATTAATTTATTCTTGTTATAAATATTTTCTTTTATATCATGTCGACCTTCTCCCTCCCCTCCCCACACTTAAAAGAAACCAAAAATATTTTTTTTTTTTAATTTTATCGATAAAAGGCTTCCAAGTCAAGTAGATGAATTTTCAACCAAACAGTTCAATTTTCAACTAAAACAGATAAATCTGCAACAAAAAATAGAATAGTTAAAGTTTCAACCAAATAAATGATTTTTGTAACTGGAATAGTGAATTTAAAAAAAAATTAATTTGCAATCAATTAGTTGAATTTTTAACCCAACAGTAGAATTTTCAGCCAAGAAGATTAATTTTCTACTAAAAAAGATTTTTTTTTAAAACAAAATACATAATTTTTCAACCAAATAGTGGAATTTTCAACTAAAAGCGATCAGTTTTTAACAACAACAAATTTGAACAAAATAGTTCAATTTTCAACCACAGAGATGAATTTTTAACCAAACAAATTAATTTTTAGCAAAGAAGTTCGACTTTCAACAAAATAGTTGCATTTTTCATCAAAAAGAGGAAATTTATACCAAAAGAGATGAGATTTCAAATTAAAAAGACGAATTTTCAATAAAATTGTTAAATTCTTAACGAAAAAAGATTTTTCAGTCAATAAAGACAAAATATTTCCAACAAATTATTGAATTTTGAATCCGAAAAGATGAATTTCCAACTAAAAAGATTAACTTTCTACCAAAAAAGATGAATTTTTTCAAACTAAATACATGATTTTATAACCAAATAGTTGAATTATAAACTAAAAACGATCGATTTTCAACAAAAACAAAATTAAACAAAATAGTTCAATTTTTAACTACAGAGATGAATTTTTAACCAAACAAATGAATTTTTAATAAATGTTATAATTGTTGATCAAACAGTGGCATTTTTCATCAAAAAAGATAAAATTTAATAATAATAATATAATAATATATATATATATATAATATATAATATATATATATATTAATATATATATATAATATATATATAATAATAATATAATATATAATAAATAAAAATAATAATTTCTTAAGTTATTTAACTCGTTTCAAAATGTTTAGAAATTTAAATATTAAAAAATCATATATTATTGATTTTTAAATAATTGATGTTTTTAATATTAGAAAATAAAAATCCAGGGACTTAAATCTAGGAAAAAATCCTTTCACCCATGGATTTAAACGTTTTTCAAAGAGAAATTTAATTAATAATTTTGATTTAATTAATGTTCATGGAATTTTAAATGGTGTCTACATATTATAATGGATTTTTACGATTTCGAATGATTTTAAAGAATTTTAGAAAATTTGTGGAGAACTTTAGGGAATAAATTAAATTTTATTTCATGATGCCTGACGTACTCAATCCTGTGATTTTTTCAATGTTATCTGTAGCCGGATTTTTATTAGAAGCGCTCTCATTCACCTGAGCATTTGCTCAGAGGAGTGGAAAACTGCAGAAAACCTAGCTACTGCCGCCCAGTGGAAAAAATGACTTTTTAGGTTCAAAATAACGTGCAGCCCACAGATATTGACCGATTTGGACAAAAAAAAAGTTGAAAGAAAACTGATAAGTTTTCTGAAAGCCTATGTTCCATAGAGTAACATTAGTTAAAGATGTTCCAATATTATACAATAAACAAAAGAAAATTTATAAAAAAAATTATTCATTGAAAGAATGTTTTCTACCATTTTTTCTATAATTTTTCGTTTGTTTAAATTATATTGCAAGAAATTTGGATGAAAACAATATAATGATGAAGAAATTTCTTCTTGAGATTATTATTGTTAATATTATAAACAAATCCATTAATCGGGCATTTTTCAACAGAAAAATTCGTTTTTTTCGGCTTAAATTTTTTAAATTAGAAACTTTATGATAATTTTAGTAAAATTGATAATTACTTGATGAATTTTATGATTTTTTTACACAAATTTAATAAACAAATGCATTAATGAGACAGTTGTCGACAGAAAAATTCGTTTTTTTCGATGTCAGTCATTTTAATTAGGAACTTCATTATAATTTCAGCAAAACTCATACTTCGTTGATAAATTTTATGATGTTGTAAACAAATTTAATAAACATCTGCATTATTTGGGTATTTGTCGACGAAATTTTTTTTTTCAATTTCAGTCCTTTCAGTTTAAGTTTCTCAGAATTTTTTCGTCGACAGATGTCCCAATAATGCATTTTTTTATTAAATTTGAAAATAATCATAAAATTTATCAAAAAAGTATGAATTTTGCTGAAATTATCATTAAGTTCCTAATTTGAAAAGTTGACATCGAAAAAAAAACGAATTTTTCTGTCGAAAATTCCTGATTAATGAATTTGTTTATTAAATTGGTTTGTAATATAAACAGTTATAATCTTCAGAGAAATTTTTTTTATTATAATATTTTTTCCATTCAAATTTCTTGCAATATAAATTTAAAAAACGTAAAATTATGGATAATCGTAGTAAAGATTCTTTCATTAAATAATTTGTTTATAACATTTTTTTGGTTTATTATGTAATATTGGAACATCTTCAACTAATGTTAGTTCATGAAATTTAGGCGATGTCAACAATTTTCCTGTTATTGACGAGCACCAGGAACGTCAAATAGAAAAAATGGCCATTTTTTTCGTCATATTTGTTTATTTACAAAAAAATTGAAAGCATGATTTAAAAATCGGACTTGGCAACTATGTTAGAAATGTTATCAGGTTTGTTTTTCAAATTATTTTTGTCTAAATCGATCAATATTTGTCAACTGTACGTGATTTTGAGCCAAAAAAGGATTTTTTAAATTAAGATTAAAAAGAATTCCATTTTATCATGAATAATTTTTGCCAAATAAGCAGGAAAATGATTCACAATCAAAAAATAACATTCCAAAGCAACCTCACTTTACGGCTCATTAGAAGCAAAAATAACATTGTCTCTAATGAGACGAAAAGTGAGGTTGCTTTGGAATTTTATTTTTTGATTATGAATCTTTTTCCTGCTTATTTGGCAAAAATTATTCACGATAATGTGGAATTCTTTTCAATCTTAATTTAAAATTTTTTAAAAGAGACACTAAACTCATGATTCTTTCCAATCTGCAGGGTTTGCTTATGAATAATTTTAAGATTTCTTTAAATTGAGTTCACATAGTTTTACCTCAATTTTATTGTAAGATATCTTTCTTTTCATTTACATTTTTTGGAAAAGAATGTATTGAATTTTAGCAATTTTTAGAAATGTTTTTAAAATATGCTGGATTGTTTTCTTTTCCTAATTGGAAAATTTAATAATCCAAATAGATTGGAATCAAAATCACCCACAAAAGTCATTTTTTCCTACTGTGTGCCGTCGCGTCGGTCGAAGGATTTTAAAGATTTGCAGTTGTTTTAAAAGATTCCGAAGAATTTTAAGAGATTTCGTTTAAAAAATGCGTGGGATCTGAAATACAGCAATACGCTATCTGGTGGCTAAATGTAGTACTAAAACAACGAGGTCAGTTTTAAACGGCCGCATTACTAATGCGCTGAAATTAAATTTTATTCTGATTAAAATTGAGTAAAAGTTATTATTGGTAAAGTGATTTAATAGGAAAAAATGTCTGATAAAGTTAAAGTAGACGATTGGGGAATGAAATTCAGTCCCAGGAAAACGAAAAGTAAAAGATTTTGTTCTATTTATGGATGCTCAAGCAAAGCCTGTAAAAATTCAGATGCGCGGTTCCATCAATTTCCTGATAATAAAAAAAGTTGTGTGAAAGTGATTAACAAAAGCGGATTGAAGAAACGATTGATCTCTTAGCGGGGCTGGATTATAATCTTCAAGTGCTTTTGCTTGTGGATTGTTCCACAACCATTTCATATCCGTGCAAGATACCAGCTCTAAACTCCTTATATCAGTACTATAATCAAAAATATATATTTAAAATAAATTTTACAAAATTAATCTGAAAAGGGTCATTACAAAACACGCATTTATAGATAAAAACAGAGAAAATAATGAGTTAAGCAAAATAAATTCGGATTTCTTTGGTTTGTTATGACAGTACAACATAACCTCCAAATTAGAAAATCAGGTTTTTTGTAAACATAGGGTATAATTTCCTTGAATTATGCAAATTGATAGTTCCTAAGTATAAATTTTATCATTGCAATATTAAATAAAATACTTTTTGATTATATAAAGCATATTTATGATAGATACTTACGCGTATGCAAATGCAATAAAACTGCGTTTGCCCGTTTCACTAAAACCTGCCTTGCAGCTACATTTCGTAGATTTTATAATGCCCTAAAAGCTTATTTCCCCTTTAATTTCGTGAGGCATTTCTTTAAGATGTGAAGATTGCAAACAAAGTGCAATTAAATTGATATTGTTTTTGTTGTTCAAACCGTTGGGCATTTTGCCACAGAATAAAATGTGTCCAGCATGTAAAACCTTTTCTCCTTCTATAAAATTTCTAGAACACGGTGTAGAAGCAGTAAATTCGAAAATGTCACTAATGCTAAGCATAATTTCAGTCGTCATTATCGCAAAGAACACTTTAAAACTGTTGGTATCGCGTGTATTATTTCAAAAGTGACCTCGTTGTTTCCACCATATTGCCTGTCACGTGACGATGTGACGTCATGATTTCAGATCCCAATAGAGTCTCTTCTGTAAAGATTGTTTCTTCTTTTCTAAATGTCAACTTCCCCTTTTTCGAGCTCATTTTGCGCTGAGATCCCTGGAATTGTTACTCTGCCTTGCAAATCAGTAGAGTCAGATGATAATGTTCATCACATTGGATATGGAGCAGACCGTTTTAATAGTCGATTCGAGCTCAAAGGCACAATTGGCATGGAAAAAATGGCTTCGGGTGGTACAAAGTGAAACTCAACCGCTCTGAATTGCATCTGCAGAAGTACTATAAAGCTGCAAAGTGTAGCTGCGACCTTAAATTAACCAGAAGTAGGAATGCGAGTTTAACAAGCTTTGGGGCTGCGCCACTGATCACTTACTCGTCCAAGTGCTTACTTACTCGCACATTATCCCCGCACTCGCTCGTACCTACACATTTACTTTAGCCACTTACCTTGCACGTCTGCGTTTCATCATTTTTTTCGCGATTCTCCAGCAGCCGCGCCGGAGGCAGGCGTGCGTACCTTGCTACTACTAGCTCGATTTACGTTTCTGTTTGCCTGTTTGCCTGTCTGCTCTCGCGATATCTGCCTGGTACATCGTAGACTGCCTGGTGCGATTAGATAGCGCAGATTCGCCGTGGTACTTGAGGCAGATTAGCGATACGCGCGAGTAACTTTCTCTGGTTCCCATTGGCCAGTTTGTGCCAGGCATTGAGGCCAAAGAGAATAAGGTTTATGGCACTCCTGGGACTTATGAGTGGGGTTGGTTCAATTGACCCCTAGCCAGGGTTGGGAGGACTCAGGACTCGGGAGGTCAGAAGCTAATCGGAGTGTCGCTGCAGCTGGAAACTGTTTTTACTGATTACATGATTACATACTTAGCTGAAACATCCTAGTCAAAACGACGTGCAAATTGTTCATCACGTTAGGCACGGTCACGGGAGACTTGGAGAGTGGAGATGATCAGGTTGCATGTCTTTAAAGGAAAGGAAATTCTTGGCTTGAGTTGTTTAATGTTTGCTGGGAAAATGAAGGGCTTGGATCTGCAGCTTGAGATAAGACACGTGCGGGCAATTTAGACTTTTAGAGATAGGCTTTGAAATGTTGCGCAGGTCATTTTAATTTCTGTTTATGGAAGGAGGATAGAGGAGTCTTGGATTCTTGGATTCTTGGATTCTTTCTACTTACGGGACTTGAATGTCCTACTGATGAAAGCTCTTAGGCGAGGAGAAACAACTCCTGAAAATGCAGTCCAGCGGATGTGGATTACGCCGGATTATATCGGATTACTCTGCATTACCTCTATATACGGAATTACTCTGGCTTACCTAAAATTACTCCGTCTGAACTAGAATCACGCAAATGTTCAAGGAGGGTGTCTAGTGTCCTGGAAATCCTTGAAAATCTGGAAAAGTCCCGGAATTCATTTTACCTGGAAAAAACCTGGAAAAGTCCTTGAATTTTGCTCGTGGTTCTGGAATTTTTGTTCGTTTCAAGAAAAAAGTTTTTTAAACTTTTTCTCTGCTGAATGAAAAAAGATTACCTTTTCAACAAAAGGGTCTGTTTATTTTATCACTGTGAAAATCACGAAACTACAATCGAAATGGTAGTAATAAACTTTTTTGTTGGAAATTAATATTTTCTGGTTGAAAGTGCTGTCTTTTGGCTTGAATGTTAAAAAAAAATTTTCACATTTTTTCCTGTCTTGGCTGAAAAATCTTTATTTGTTGAAAATTCGTCTTTTTGATTAGAAAATTCGTCTCTTTGGTAGAAAATTAATAATTTCGGATTGAAAATTCAACTGTTTTGTAGAAAATTTGTTGTTTTTTTTTGTTTGTTAAAACTTGACCTACAAACAAACATTCATTCTTTGGTTGCACAATAGCAGATTCATAATTCTATAATAGTTAAAAATTCCTCTCTTCGGTTCAAAATTCAGCTATTTAATTCAAATATATTTTACTGAAAATTAATCGTTTTTGGTTAAAAATTAAATCATTTGTTTGTAAATTGGTGTATTTTGTTGAAAATTGGTCTTTTTCGGTAGAAAATTAATTTTCTTTGTTAAAAATTCGTCGTTTTGGTTAAGAATTCATCTCTGAAGGTTAAAAGTTTAACTATTAGGAAATTTTAACTGATTCCCATAAATTTATAATTTATTTCAATAGTTTGAAGGGATTTCAAATACTTTAAAATATTTTAGAGTATTTTAAAAGATTCCAAACAATTTTCAAGAGATTTAAACAATTTCAAGGGATTTTCAAGGGTTTTAATAATTTTAAAGGGTTTTAGTATTTTAATGGATTTCAAAGAATTTATTCACAAGAAGTGAGGGATTTCGTAGGGTTTCAAAGTTTTTAAGAGATTTTCAAATATTTTTTGCAATTCGTTTGGAATTCGTCCTGAATTCTTAATAACTTACCGTGAATTCCTTCAAATCTTTTTTAATTCTTCCAAATTCAAAATTCATTTTTCTAAATTCATTTTTGAATTTTCTTCAATTCATTTGATTTCTTTTTAAATCTTTGGAATTTTCTTTATTTTTTTTTCACTTGAATTCTTATAAATTCACTCAATTGTACTTAATTCCATCGATTTTTTGGAAGTTTTAACAATTTTTACTTAATTAATCCGGAAGTTCCCTATGAGCGTGAAAAAAATTCCAAAAAGATTAGTTTTCTACCAATAAAAGACGAATTTTCAACAAAATACATTAATTTTCATCGAAACACTTGAATTTTCAACTAAAAAGATCAATTTTCAACCAAATAGTTGGATTTTCAACTAAAAAAGATTCGGCAACCATTCAACCAAACTTCAACTAACTGCGTTAGTTAAATTTTCACAAAATAGTTACATTTTCAACCAAAGCGATAAATTTTCAACTAAAATTGCGAATCTTAAGCCAAAAAAGGACTTTTTAACAAAATTGTTCAATTTCCCACAAAGCAGATTAATTTTCAACCAAAAAAATTTGAATTCTGAACAAAAAATGTAATAGTTTGTATTTCACCCAAATCATTTCAATTTTGGATCAAAAGGATTTAAATTCATTAAAAAAAACGAATTTTCAACAAAATAGATGAATTCTCAACCGAATATTCAAAGTTCCAACAAAACAGATGAGTTTTAAACCAAAAAGGATACTTTTTAACAAAATTGTTCAATTTTCTACAAGGTAGATTTTTTTTAACCAAATAGTTGAATTTTAAATCAAATACATAAATTTTCAACCAAATAGTTGAATTTTCAACTAAAAAAAAAAAAATCACCAAAAATAGAATAGTGACAGTTTCAATAAAAAAAAATTAATTTCGTACAAAACAAAAAAAGATCCTTAAAAAATAGTCTAATTTTTAACTGAAAATACGAATTTTCAACTAAAATGATGCATCGTTAACCAAGAAATAGTTTTTAAGAAAGTATTTCAATTATCAACCAAGTAGTTGAATTTTCAATTTATAACAATTAATTTTCAAACAAAAATATTATTTTTCTACTAAAAAGGCGATTTTTCAACCAAATACGTGCATTTTTAATAACAAAAGTAAATTTTTAACCGAATACTTTCATTTTCTACAAAAGTAGCTGTATTTTCGATTAAAAAGGATGCATTTTCAACCAAACATGCAATAATTTCATTTTAAATGAAAAATTAATTTTTTACAACAAAAAATTAATTTTTAACTAAAATTATCCATCTCCAACAAAAAAAAAATAATTTTCAACAAGGTAGTTTTACTTTCAACCAAGTAGTTGAATTTTCAACTAATCAGTTGAATTTTCAACTAAAAAGCATCAATTTTTCACCAAAAATGGAATAGTGACAGTTTCAATTTAAAAAAAATTAATTACCAACAAAACAAAAACGAATATAAAAAAATAGTTAAATTTTCAACTGAAGATACGAATTTTCAACTAAAATGATGCATCTTTAAGCAAGAAATAGTTTTTAACAAAGTGTTTCAATTTTCAACTAAGTAGTTGAATTTTCAAATTAATAACAATTAATTTTCAAACAAAAAGATTATTTTCCTACTAAAAAGGCGATTTTTCAACCAAATACGTGAATTTTTAACAAACAATTTGAATTTGCAGCAAAAAGATACATTTTTCACCAAAAATTGTATTACTTACATTTTCAGTTTAAAAAATTAATTTTCAACGTAAAGAACAACATTTTTAACAAAATTGTTAAATTTTTTACCAAAGAAATGCATCTTCAACCAAAT
The DNA here is from genome assembly GCA_932178445.1 of Andricus quercusramuli. Classification (NCBI taxonomy): domain Eukaryota; kingdom Metazoa; phylum Arthropoda; class Insecta; order Hymenoptera; family Cynipidae; genus Andricus; species Andricus quercusramuli. The sequence continues at coordinate 11,434 of CAKNXH010062579.1, forward strand.
TTTCCGCTTTCCAATAATTAGTTGAAATTTCAACAAAAAAAGACGAATTTTCAACCAAGGAGATTAAATTTCTATAAAAAAAGACGAATTTTCAACGAAATAGTGGATTTTTTAACTAAAAAAATTAATTTTCAATATAAAAAAGAATTTTCAACAAAATACATGAATTTTCTACCAACAATTTGAATTTTCAACAAAGGAGATACATTTTTCACCAAAAATTATATTACTTACATTTTCGGTTAAAAAATTAATTTTCAACCAAAAGAAGAAGATTTTCAACAAAATGGTTAAATTTTTACCTACTCTACTTTTTACAAAAGTAGCTGTATTTTCGATTAAAAAGGATGAATTTTTAACCTAAATGCAATAATTTTATTTTCAATGAAAAAATTAATTTTTTACAAAAAAAAATTAATTTTTAACTAAAATTATCCGTCTTCAATAACAAAAAAAAAAAGAATTTTCAACAAGGTAGTTTTACTTTCAACCAAGTAGTTGAATTTTCAACTAAAAAGTATCAATTTTCACCAAAAATGGAATAGTGACAGTTTCAATAAAAAAAAATTAATTACCAACAAAACAAAAACGAATATAAAAAAATAGTTGAATTTTCAACTGAAGATAAGAATTTTCAACTGGAATGATGCATCCAAGTATTTCAATTTTCAATCAAGTAGTTGAATTTCCAACTAAGGAGAATTAATTTTCAAACAAAAAGATTATTTTGCTACTAAAAAAGCGAATTTTCAACCAAATACATGAATTTTTAATAAAAAAAGTAAATTGTTAATCAAATACTTTCATTTTCTACTGTAGTCATTATATTTTCAACTAAAAAAGATGAATTTTTGAACCAAAAATGCAATAATTGTATTTTCAATGAAAAAAATTAATTTTGTACGACAGAAATTAATTTTCAACCAAGATTATCCGGCTCGAACAAAAAAAAAATAATTTTCAACAAAGTATTTTCACTTTCAATCAAGTAATTGAATTTTCAGCAACAAAAAAATGAATTTTCAACTAAGATGATTAATTTTCCTTTTAAAATACCAATTTTTAATCAGATACGTTAATTTTCAGCCAAATATTTGACATTTCAACTAAAAAAGATTAATTTACATTCAAAAATAGAATAGTTCAATTTTTAATTACAGAAAATAATTTCCAACAAAAAAAAACGAATTTTCAACCAAGAAGGCAATTTTTTAACAAAAACCATGAATTTTTAACTAAATAGTTGAATTTTTAATAGAGAAAAATAAATTTACAAGGTTCTTGGCAGAAGAAACCCAAACTTTCTTTCTAGTACAAAAATGAAAAAAGTGACCTTCCATAAGAAAAGTTAAATTAATTTTTGACTTTCATTTTTGAACGTCAAATATTTTTTTTTTTTTCAAAAATTGGTCAGAACTAATGCACAGATTGTGAAAACACCCCTATCGAAACTGTAGTAGACAACTTTTTTTTTATTGCTATCAAAAAGGTTATAAGTCGCTGAAACAGATGCTATATTTTTAAAAACCATTATTCACTTATTTTTATAAATAAACAATAAAATCTGACTTTCTTTTGGGATAAAAAATAAATGAAAAAATCTCACTTTTTGCCAAAAAAGTCAAATTTGTATTTGATTTTCATTTTTGAAGGTTGAATATTTTTGTGTCAAAAAATGCTCATGATGAATGGAAATTGCGTAAAACCCCCTATGCCTGAAACAAAGAATCTGCAAAAAGAATTATAATTCTGACTTGGGACAGTGAATTTTCCAAAAATGATTATTTTGAGTTGGAACAAGAAATTTTTCAAAGCAATTATATGTAATTTTTATTTGTATCAGAAAATTTTCGAAAAAATATGACAATTACAATTTTGACTTGGAACAGGTAATTTTCGAAAATAATTTTAATTCTGATTTAGAAGAAGAGAAATAAAAAATCCTTGTTCCAAGTCTGAATTCGTCACAGTTTGAAACCTTCTTCCAAATGTTTCAAAAGGAAGTATAATTGACAGACCCGGAAAATGAAAAATTGACCGGGAGAAACCCAGGAAATGATCTGGAAGTTAAAGTCATCCACCTGATAGACAGTAGACGCTTTGTTTATTAGTGCTTTGACATTCATTTTATATGTCGATTGGACATGCAATTCGAGATAAATTTTACTGAAAGAGACCGTCAGATGAAAGATTAAACCATCTTCAGTGAAAAATTGCAGCCTCAGGGAACTTTCTTGAGTCCTGTCTACTTGTCAAATGTGTCAAGCGTACATGAAAACGCTGTTCGAAATTTAACATTTCACTTTACATAAAAGACGAGGCATTAGAAATTCATAGGATTTTATGCAGGCTATTAAATAGTTCATTTTTAAAATAAGCTTTTAAACCCAGGGATTTACAGGTGCAAGGGGCCCTTCAAAAATTGATTTATAGCTACCATTTTGAATTTAATATGAAAAGCTTAAGATTTCATATCAAAATTTATTGCATTTTCAACAAAATAGTTGAATTTGCAACCATATGGTCGAATTTTTAAATAAAAAGGAATTAATTTCAACCACAAATAGTTTCGAGTCCAAAACGACGAATTTTCAACAAAACACTTGAATTTTCAAACAAAAAAGATGACTTTTTAACAAAATAGTTGAACTTTCAACAAAATAATTTAATTTTCAATAAAATAGTTGAATTTGTGACCATCTAGTTAAATTTTCGACCTGCAAAGATAAAGTTTCAACCAAATAATTGAATTTTTGACAACAACAAAATTAATTATCAACCAAACAGTTTCGTATACAATCCAAATTACAATACAATCCACAAATTTTTATTAAAAAAGACGGATATTCATCAAGTTAATTCAATTTTCAACAAAATTATTCATTTTGCAAAAAAATAGTTCAATTTTTTACCTAATAGTTAGATGTACAACCTACAAAGATAAATTTTCAATCCAAAAGGACGGATATTCAACAAATTAATTCAATTTTCAACAAAATAATTACATTTCTAACAAAATAGTTGAATTTTTAACTAAAATAATGAATCTTCAACAAAAAAAGTGAATTATTAACAAAGAAGGTCAACAAAATAGTTGAATTTCTAACTAAAATGATGAATTTTTTAACAACGAAAAGTGAATTTTTAAAAAAGAATATCAACAAAGTAGTTAAATTTTCAAAAAAACATAATACGTAGTTAATTTTCAACCAAAAAAATATCAATTTTCAACATAATATTTAAATCCTCAACCAAAATAGTTGAATTTTCAACCTAATAGTTAGATGTACAACTTTCAAAGATGAATTTTCAATCCAAAAGATCGATTTTTCTATCCAAAAAGATGAATATTCAACGAATTAATTTAATTTTCAACAAAACAATTGAATTTTTAAGAAAAGAATTAAATTTTTAAAAAAATAGTTTAATTTTTAACTTGTATAATGAATCTTCAACAAAAAAGTGAATTATTAACAAAGAAGATCAACTTTCAACCGAGTAGTTAAATTTTCAAAAAAATGTAATGCATAGTTCATATTCAACCAAAAAAGATCATTTTTCAACATAATATTTGAATACTCAACCAAAATAGTTGAATCTTCAACCTAATAGTTAGATGTACAACTTACAAAGAGATCAAATTTTTCATCCACAAAGACGGATCTTCAACAAATTAATTCAGTTTTCAACAAAATAATTAAATTTGAAAGAAAGTAATTAAATTTTTAACAAATTAGTTGAATTTTTAACAAAAATGATGAATCTTCAACAAAAAAATGAATTATCAAGAAAGAAAATCAACTTTCAACCAAGTAGTTAAATTCTCAAAAAAATATTATACATAGTTAATTTTCAACCAAAAAAGACAAATTTAAAAAAAAAGTTGAATTATCCAAAAAAGATTCATTTTTAGCCAAATAGTTGAATTTAGAACAAAATAGTTGAATTTTCAGCAAAATAGTTAAATTTTCAACAGAGTACTCTAATTTTTAAGGAAACAATTACCTTTTTAACAAAATTGTTGAATTTTTAGGCCAACAAGACGAATTTACTACAAAAGAGTTGAATTCTCAAGCCGAAAATATAAATTTTCAATAAAAAAGTTCATTTTCAACCTAATAATTGAATTTTAAACTAAAAACGATCAATTTTCGACAAAAAATTTAACAGTCAAATTTGCAGTTGAAAAATTGATTTTCAACTTAAAAAACGTTTAAAAAAACTAGTTAAATTTTCGTCCAAGTAATTGAATTTTCAATCAAGAAGATTAGGTTTCTACCAAAAAGACGAATTTACAACAAAATACATAAATTTTTAACCAATAAAGGAAAACTTTGGTTTTCAGTTTAAAAATTTAATTTTCAAACAAGTTAGTTAATTCTTGAACCAATAAAATGAATTTTTAACAGATTATTTGAATTTTGAACTAAAATAGTTGAATTTTGTACTAAAAAGGATTACTTTTTAACGAAACAGTAGAATTTTAAACAAAATAATTAAATTTTCAACGAAATAGTTGAATTTTTAATCAAAGATTTTGAACTAAAAATTTAACTCCTTGCTTGAAAGTTGAACTATTTTTTTGAAAATTCGTCTTTTTGGTTGAAAATTTGTATTTTTTCGTTGAAAATTCCACTATTTGTTTGAGAATTCATGTTTTTAAATTCTTCTTTACTTGGTAGAAAAATAATCTTCTTGGTTGAAAATTCAACCGATTTGTTAACAAATTATAATTTTGTGGAATTTCAACTTTTCGGTTAAAAATTTAACTATTTTGTTGAATATTTTCGGGTGGAAAATTCGACTATTTTTGGTTGAATTTTAAACTTTTTATTGTTTGAAAATTTTACTCTTTGGTTGAAAATTTATCTTTGTGGGTAGAGAACTTTAGTATTTGGTTAAAATTTAATTTATTTTGTTGACAATTTATTTATTTATATAAAAAGTTTTATTTTTTGGTTGGAAATTCAATTGTTTTGTGGAACATTATTCCTTTTGTATTGAAAGTTCATTTTTTGTTTGTTAAATATTTAACTGCATTAAACAAATTTAATTATTTGTTTGAAAATGCACCTTTTTCTGATTGAATTTTAATCGGTTTTATTTAACGTGTCGACCATTTAGTTGAAAATATAAGATTTTGGTGAAAATCTCAACACCTTTGAGGAAAATTTAATTATTTCGTAAGAATTCAAATGTTTTGTTAAAATTCATATTTTTTGGTCGAAACTTTAACTTTTTTTGTGGAAAATTCCTCCTTTTGGATTAAGAATTCCTCCTTTTGGATTAAAAATTCATCTTTTATGGTAGAAAAGTCATCTTGTTTGGTTGAAATAAATAAATAAGCTTTGAAATTTCATTGTGTAATTTTTTTATTTCGTTTATAAAATATTTCATGTTTAAAATGTTGCAAGATTAACTCTGATTTTGGAATATTAATGTTTAAAGAAAATGAAAAATTCATCAGGGAAAAGTCAGGGAATTTTGAAAAGGATGCATAAGAAATTCATAGTATTTTATGCAGGATATTGATAGTTAATTTATTTTTCATTTTTTAAATCAAGCATTTTTATCGATGTAATCTTAGTTGCAAAGTTGTAAACTCGAACGTTCCAAATTAAAAAGTACTTGAATTTCAGTAAGAATTTCCTGGGCAAACACCTTTTACCTTTAATTTACGATCCCGCAACCGACTGTTACGTTACCCAGTTCCACGTAAGTCAGGAAAAGGTCTTAAAAATCGAGTCTTAATTTCCATTTTCCTTATGTGGAATGGTTACTTATACTTATCTCCAAAGCGCAACTCTAACGGCGCTCTAGTCGTGATTACCATCGCGTTTTCATATCGCGCTATGATACGTGACAGAATGATGTTTCAGCTCTAGGGGGAAACAACTCCTAAAAATGCGGCCCAGCGGCGGTGGATTACTCTGGATTACATCGGATAATCCGATATAAATTCCTGAATTTTCAACGAAGTAGATGTATTTTCAAACAAGTTATTGAATTTTCAACTAAAAAAGATAATTTTTCAACCAAGCACTTTTCGCTTTCACTTTTCGCTTTTTCAATCTGTGGGACACGATACTTTTTCTATAATTTGTTTAAAAAGTGCTAGTTTTTGTTAACCTGTTTTTTGTGTAAAAAGAAGGCGATTTTTTGTCGATTGACGCAACAATAACACCGTATTTTCGGAGAAACTGACGGTGTTTTAGGTTAGGGACGGAGTCGGAAAATAGAATGAAGTTGGCTGCGCACGATGCACGAGCACACCCGAGGCAGCACGAACACTCCCGGAGTGACACGAAGTAGTTTGCACTTTATTTACTTTTTTCACTGTGCCACACTTTTGTCACTGCGTCCATTTACTTTTTTCACTGCGTCCATTTACTTTTTCCACTGCATCCGTCCACTTTTTTCACTGTTTTCTGGAAAGGTCGGCACTGCGCATGCGCGATGTTATCGACCAAAAATCGGTCACTTTTTACACCAAAAACACGTGGAAAACTGGCACTTTTTCGCAAATTATAGAAAAATAAATGAATTTTCAACAAAAATATAAATTTTCAATCAAAATTATGAATTCTAACATGGAATAGTTTAATTTTGAGTCAAAAATAAGTTTTCTACCAAAAAGATAAATTTTCAACTAAAATGAAGAATCTTCAACCAAAAGAGTGAAGTCTCAACGAAAAGTGTAATAGTTGATATTTCAACAAAAAAGTATACTTTTTCACCCAAACTTTTTTAATTTTCAAAAAAGTAGATTAATTTTTTTTACCGGAAAAGGCGAATTTGAAAAAATAATTGAATTTCCATCCAAATGGTTGAATTTTCAACTAAAAAAAAATTTTAACCAAAAAATTACATTTTTTACAAAAAAAGAACAGCTTTCAAGCAAATAGTTGAATTTTCAACCACGACCAAAGAATTATTTTTTAACAAAGTAGATCAACTTTCAACCAAGAGGATTAATTTTCTACTTAAAAATACAAACTTTTAACAAAATACATTAATTTTCAACTTAAAAAGATAAATTTACAATAAAAAATGCAATAGTTCAATTTTCGTTTAAAAAAAAATAATTTTCAAGCAAAGAAAAACGAGTTTTCAACCAAAAAGATAAATTTTCAAGAAAGAAGATTAATTCTCTAAAAAAAGACGATTTTTCAACCAAATACACGAATTTTTATCTAAAATGATGCATTCGCAAGCAAAAAAATCATTTTTAACACAGTAGCTCAACTTTAAACCAAGGAGTTGAATTTTCAACCAACAGAATTAATTTTCCAGGAAAAAAATTTTTTAACAAAATACATGAATTGTAAATTGAATAGTTGAATTTTTATCCAAAAATATGAATTTTGAAGCAATAATCTTATTTTTTTACAAACAAACGAAATTTCAACAAAATACATGAATTATCAATTAGGAAAGACAAATTTTTACCAAAAATAAAGTATTTAAAATGTCAGGTAAAAAATTTAATTTTTAATCAAATTAATGTTCAACAAAATAGTTTATTTTTCAACCAAAGACGTGAATTTTTAAATAAATTCAAGAATCTTTGACCAGAAAAATGAATTTTCAAAAAAGTAATTTAATTTTCAACCGAGTTTTCTTTCAACGAAAGAAATGAATTTTGTAGCAAAATAGTTGATTTTTCAACAAAAGACAAATTTTCAAAAAGCAGTTGAATTTTCAACCAAAAATGTATTTTTTACAAAATTGTTAAATTTTCTATAAATTAGATCAATTCGCTACCAAATAGGTTAAATTTTCAACCAAACACATTAATTTTCACCAAAGGAGTTTAATTTTCTATCGAAAAAGACGAACTTTTTAAACAAAATATGAATTTTCAACTAAAATCAAGAATCTTCAACCGAAAAAATGAATTTTGAAGAAAGTATTTCAATTTTCAACTAAAACATATCAATTTTCAACTAAAAATGGAATCGTTAAATTTTTAGTTCAAAAATTAATTCTCAACAACAAACGAACGAATTTTCAACAATATATATTTTCAACAGCTGAAAATCGTCGTGATTTTCCACCGCTTTAAAAAAGCTATCACCAAAAAAACGTGTTTTTGACCATAAAATCAGATTTTGGAAGCGTATGAGAAATTTCGCATATGACACATTTTTAGTTCTAATTTCTACTATGTTTCGTGAAAAGTATTTTTTTCACTGCGAGAATAGGGTACCTTGAAGATCAATTTTTCTGTCCTGGAAAACCTGGAAAAGTCCTGGAATTTTTTGTTCAAGAAACACTAGACACCCTGCTCCGAGTATACTCTTCACTGTTAGAAATGTTTGCATTTTTAGTATACACGGGCAAATTAAATTTCCTATACGTTTACTAAATTCATTACACTTTGTAATTTTAGTATACTTACGTATACTGCCATTTCTTTTATGAAGTTATATGTATACTATATTTATTAAGTGTACAGTGAGTTTCTTTCACGTATATGAATTTTATAGTTTCTATATACTAAAATTAATATACGTGTTTACTGTTCAATATATATTCAGCTGCGCCAGCGCGTTCCGATTTACGCGAGTCGGGCTACGTACACTGTTAAAAATAGTATCAAATTTAAAATACCAATGTATATTAAAATTAATACCTCAAGTACATATATGAAATCGCCATTAAGGTACGTGTTTATTAAATTTCATATGCATTCATGATTATCGCTCAAATAATTCTATTTTACACAAAATCAAAATAAGATTAGCAGTAATTTTCGATTTTCAATAATAAAACACGATATCTTCTACCAGTTAACGAAAATCAAAATTGGATTTCAAGTCGAAAAGTTCAATTACGCAAATGATTTACAGACCTAACCTACAATCAACTATACTCACATTAAATTTCTATCATTCAGAGCAAATTTTGGAAGGAGTTCCACATGTACGTTGCACTTTGATCATAAAAAGAAATTCATTCGACGAATTCGGGATTATTACTTCAATCCTGAATATTTGATAAGATTTGAAGAAATAAAAGCACTTTGAGATTCCAAGCGCGCTGCTATACCGACCTGTATATTAAATTTAATATAAAATATACAGCTACTCATATTTTAATGTATATATTAAATTTCAACTACCGTGTATGCAAATGACTTCATATACATTCGTATTGAATTTAATACAGATTTTTCTAACAGTATGTAGCTTAACGATATGACTATTTTGAAAATTAAAACTTTGTTCTTCGATTTCATGTTTCATCTGATCATGTTTACAGGCGATGAAGATGGAACACACGCGAAACGGAACGCATATACTAAATTTAGTATATGTGTATACTGAATTTAGTATGCGTATACTGAATTTCGTACACATGTATACTGAATTTAGTATACGCGCATACTAAAGTCATTATATGCATATACTAAATTTTCTGTACGCTGGTATACTAAATTTAATTTCATGTTGTGCATTCTTGCTTCCATTACATGTATACTAAATCTTAGTACAGATTTTTCTAACAGTGTTTGATAACCGAGTTTTGATAACCGAGTGATCCAGCCGATTATGAGAGTTGTTTCCCCCCTCGCTTCAGCTTCACTTTACCTGCATGAAAAGGCAGGAAGGCTCTTGCTTAATTAACAAGGTTAAGATTATTTATCGACGCTGCACCGCGGTAGTTCCTTGACGCTTTCTATGCATCGCTCATAACCCGCAGTCAGCATATCAGATGAGATGCAGGTACAACGACCCCAATCCCTTTGATCGCACGTCCCCGAAAAGTAATTAATAACAACAGAGAATTGGCCAATTAAAGCTTCATAATTGTCTAACTGTTAATTCTCCCCTGTCCTCTTGAGCGATTGTTTAGCGCAGTAATTAGATGATTTTTTATTCCCAAGTTGTGGGGGAGGTTCCTGTAAGTGTAATTTATATAGACAGCCGGTCACGACTTTCTATCGTCAGATTGGTTGCCTACTATCAGCTATTCAGGTATCTCCAACTTACCTGCAGAAACGATCTGAATTCTTGAGTGTCAGGAAAATTATATGTAATTAGTCGACTCATGACTATCGTGTATTGGCGTAAAGTGTACAGACTGCACACCGATGGAAAAATTATATGCCGTTTTGTAACGCACACTCACGTTCGGAAACATTACTGGTCAATTGCTCACTATGGTATAGGCATCGATCCAGCAATTGAACATTTTTCACTTTCGTAATTATCGCCTTTGTTAGTCAGATTTTTATTGAATATTCTATTCATTTTCTTGAAAAATACACCCAGCTTGGCAATTTATTCTTTAATTATCAATATAATGGCAGGTATTAATGGAAAATTAGAGTTCAGAGAAGTAGAAAGGCTAATTCATAGATTACTGTTACCAACATTATCGATATCCAGTCCATTTGTGGGTTCACGGGGATCACAGTCCGTCTTCTTTTTTTATCTACCCCCCCCCCCCCGTCCCGTTTTATATCCCTTTACATTTTTAAACTCCCGTAAAACATTTAAAATCGACCATTGTTACCAAATTTTTTCCTTTTACCTCCTCTTTACAAGGTTTCGATTTATTTCTTAGGAATCATAAACAGAAATTCAAGACATTAGAATTCAAGACACTTTAAAGAAATCCATTTTGATCATACCAATTTCAAATATTTCCTAAACGATTGATAAATTTTGAAGGTTTCATGTAAATCGTCGGCAGCGAAAAAATCGCTAACAATTTAATTGAGAAACTAAATTTTAAAGATAAATCAATTCTGTAATTGTAAGTCAAAAACATCATTCTTTATAGAGCTTCACAGATCAAAATGCTCTACAAACAGCGGAAATAATAATTTTTTTCACGTAATAGGGGAATTAGTTTTTATAAATAAATGTAATGAAGGTAATAATATTAAATTCAAATTGAAACGCTTCAAAATCCTAATATTTTCAAATAAAAATATTGCATTTTCATAAAAAAAAAAATTAATTTCTAACCAAATAGTTGAATTTACCAAAAAAATATGAATTTTCAACCAAGAAGATTATTTTTCTACCAAAAAGACGAATTTTCAATTAGATATGAATTTTTCACTAAAATCATGAATCTGAATACAAAAGAATTATTTTTTAACAAAAGAGTAGTTCAACTTTTAACCAAATAATTTTCGACCAAAAAGGATGAATTCGGAATAAAAAGTATAAAAGATAGCTAACGTTTCAATCAAAATAATTAATTTTTAACACAATAGTTGGTTTTTCAATCAGATTGTTGAATTTCCAAGCGGAATAGATAAATTTGTAATTAGATAGTTAAATTTTTAACCAAAGAGAAGAATTTTTAATAAAATTATGAATGTTCAACAAAAAAAGTTATTTTTCAACCAAACTGTTACGTTTTTAACTAAAGTGATGAATTTTCAACTAAAATGATGAATCTTCAATCATAAATGTAACTATTGACATTTCCACCAAAAAAAGTTTTTCAGTCAAGAAATAAGAAAAATTTCAACCAAATCATGGAATTTGGAAGATAAAACAACGAACTTTCTTCAAAACAGTTGAATTCTTAACTCAAAAATATGAATGTGCACAAAATATTTAATTTTTCTTCGAAATAGTTTAATTTTCTACAAAACAGTTCAATTTTCAACCCGAAAATGTGAATTTTCAATAAAAAAGTTAAATTTCAACCAATTAAAAAGTCGAATTTTGAACAAAAAATTAAATTTTCAACTAAACAGGTAAATCTTCAACTAAGAAAGGATTTGCAGTTAAGAAAGAAAAATTTTTGAAGAGAATTGTTGAATGTTCAAGCCAAAAAGCCGAAGTTTCTGTAAAAAAGTTCTTTTTTCAATCCAAAAATGTGAATTTTCAACAGAAAAGCTTATTCTCAAACAAATAGTTGAATTTTGTACAAAAAATTTGAATTTTCAACCAGAAGTGATGAATTTTCAACAAAAAAGTTTAATTTTGAACTCGAATATATGAAATTTCAACAAGACATTTAATTTTTCATCAGACATTTGAATGTTGTACTAAAGTATTTGAACTTGCAATCCAAAACGATAAATTTTCTAAAAAACCGTTATATTTTCAACTAGGAAGTATTAATTTAAAATCAAAAAGTTGAATTTTCAATCACAAGAGAACAATGTTCAACAAAATATTAGATTTTAAGTGAAAAGGACAAATTTTCGACGAAACATCTGAATTTTCAACCCGAAATTATGAATTTTTAAGAAATAAGTTAAATTTTCAATCAATAAAATGATTTTTCAACAAAGAACTTTAACTTTCAAACACATAGTTGAAATTTGGACCAAATAGGATGACATTTCAACAAAATTGTTGAATTTCTAAAATAATATAATATTTAACCAAATAATAAAATTGTTACACAAAAAAGATTAATTCTCTACTAAAAATATAATAGGAGACTTTTCAACCAAGAAGAATGAACATTTAACCGAAAATATTTTGATTTTTTTATTAGATTCTATTAATTTAGTTTGAAAATAAGTCGAAAAAGGGGAAAAGAGGAGAATAGGGGAAGTATATGAAGCCGTTCATGAATAAATAAGAATTTTTACTCATTTTTAATAGTTTAAAATATGTAATAAAATACGTAAAGCGGCGTATCAGAGAAAAGTATGTTAGTTATGCTGGTTGGAGAAGTAAAAACGAAATGTTGGAATTCGAAAATAATATATTATTTTCGATTTTTTGCATATATGCAAAAAAGTAGCATATATTAGGACCCCTGTAACAAAAACAGAAAAGGCAGGTTTTTTTAAATAGTTTTGTGTTTTTTAAATTATTTTTTTCATCTTAGAGAAATATTTGGAACAACTCAAGGTTTTGTACTGAAAAGACTACACTAAAAAAAATTAATTAGAATGAAGAATCAAAATCTATCAATTGATAAAAAAATTAAAACATGAGCATTTTTCAATTCACTTGTTTATATTTTTTTTTCAATCTTGGATCTTTTTGAATTTTTTCTGATGTATTTTCATCAGTAGAAAGTGCTGAAGTGTTCAACAGATTTTTTAAAGCTACCTAAAAAAAATAATTTTTAAACACAAAAATGACTCGAAAAGTGTCTAAAAAAGGCTTTTGTTCAATGTTCTTCAGAAATCCATATGATATAAAAATTTTTTAATAATAAATGAAATCTCCTTTTTTTAACTAAAATTGAATTACTGAACGGCTGTAATCCCTGGATAATGCTATTAATTTACATATTTTCTCAAACAATTTAAATGATTTCCGTGTCTTTTGTTTCCACTTGGACTGAGAAGATAGAAATTAAGCATTTGAATGAGGCAACTTGTAATAAGTCGGCGGAAAAGAAAAATTAAGTTGATCATTTCCACTAAGCTGAAGTTTTTACTCTGGATTTTAATAAACCCGTGAGATTTTGAAAGTAAGACAGACAACCGCTGCCCGCTCGTCTATGGGCCGGTTGTAACTGTCGATTCGCGCAAGATATTTTGCGTGCAGTTCACGGAGCTTTGTCTGCCTCTCGTGTTCTCTTTGCCCTTTTTTCGTGTCCGCGTTAATAGGTATAATTTTTCCCATATGGCAGCAGACGCATTAAGCCAAATAGCGTACTTCCTCGTTCAGGATCTGAAACTCTCGTCAGCGTTTAGCGTACACTTTGCAGATTTTGCCCGATGAGGTCTTTCCCCAAATTTACTGAAATGGAAATATAAAAACAACCGTGAAGAATATTCCTCTAGTTCCTATAAGCTACTCTTTGGAAAAAGAAATTGATCAAAATATGTGCCTTGCGCCTAAAAAAAAGAGTTTCGTAGCCTATTAAGACATTAATAGAGTCTTTCAAACCACCCCCTCCCATACATCCCCTCCCCTACTTCCCCTACATTTCCCTACTCCCCCTAACTTCACCCTTTGTCCTCCCTTCCTCAGCATCTTCCACCTTTACTTCCCCCTCTCCTCGACTTCCCAGCTAACACTCATCTTTCCCTACTTCCCTTCCCAGCCCTTAATTCCCCTCCCCTACTCGTCCTCATTTCTAATCATTTCCCCTATTTCCGCTCACTTACACTCACTTCCTCTCTCCTAACTTCATCCTTTGTCTTCCCTTCCCCAGCCCTCAATTCCCTCCCCTACTCATCCTCATTTCTAATTATTTCTCCTACTTCCCCTCACTTAAACTCTATCTTCCTCCCCTAACTTCACCCTTTGTCCTCCCTTCCCCAAGATCTTACTCCTTTACATCTCCCTCCTTTACATCTCCCTCTCCTCGCTTTCTCAGCTAACACTCACCTTTCCCTACTTTCCTTCCCGAGCCCTTAATTTTACTCCCCTACTCATCCTCATTTATAATCATTCCCCTACTTCCCTTCATTTACACTCACTTTGCCTCCCCTAACTTCACGCTTTGTCTTCCCTTCCCCAACATCTTCCACCTTTATCCTCCTCTCCTCGATTTCCCAGCTAACACTCTCCTTTCCCTACTTCGAATCCCCAGTCCTCACTCCCCCTCCCATACTCATCCTCATCTATAATAATTTCCCCTGCTTCCCCTCACTTACACTCACTTCCTCTCCCCTAACTTCACCCTTTGTCCTCCCTTCCCCAACATCTTCATCCTATACTTCCCCCTCTCTTCGCTTTCCCAGCTAACACTCTCTTTTCCCTACTTCTCTACTCCAGCCCTCAATTCCCCTCCCATACTCATCCTCATTTCTAATAATTTCCCCTGCTTTCCTTCACTTATAATCACTCCCTCCTCCCTTATTATCTTTCAAAAACGCAAATTTTCATCAAAAATTAAATAGTTACATTTTCAGTTTTAAAAATTAATTTTCAATAAAAAAAAAACAAATTTTCAACAAAATAGTTAATTTTTCAACCAAAGAGGTGAATTTTCAACTGAACTTAAGAATCTTCAACTGGAAAAATTAATTTTCAAAAAAGTAATTCAACTTTCAAACCGAGTAGTTGAACTTTCAACTAAAAAAGACCAATTTTCAACTAAAAATGTCATAGTTAAATTTTTAGTCACGCAAATTAACTTCCAACGACAAAAAAACTAATTTTGAACAATAAAGGTTAATTTTTAACCAAGCAAAGGATTTTTTTTAGCAAAGTACTTGAATTTTCAACCAAGAAAGACGAATTATCAGCAAACAAATGTCTTTTGAGGAAAATTATTAAATTTCGTACGAAGTAGTTCAATTTTTCACTAAATACTTGAATTTTCAACTAAAATCAAGAATCCTCAACCGGAAAAATGAATTTTCA
>CAKNXH010062579.1:33257-45152 GCA_932178445.1 Andricus quercusramuli
TATATATATATATATATATATATATATATATATATATATTTCTATAAAAATAGCTATATTTAGCTGTATCTTATTGTTAAATTTTGTACATTTTTTTACATAAAAGTACAGATTTTAACAAAAAATAACAGTTGTAGAAATGTTGTACTTTCTTGTAAAAATGTTTCCCACCAGGGGTGATCCCTTAATTAACCATATCTTCAGATTACAGACACTTCAGTTTGAAAATTAACTTACATTCAAAGAAAAATTATCCGCGTTTCAGTGAGTAAATTACTCTTTTGTAGTCATCGTGCGAGGTACGGGAAGAAATACGTGAGACTCGTTGAAAGCTTGACTTCCCTTGGAGTATTTTAAACTCAACGGAACAAAACGACACGACTTATTTGCCGCCTGCCTCGTTCATAATTGCTAAAACAGGCAAATTTTCGCGGTTCGAAAGTTTCGACGTTTCAGCACAGTCGACAGATCGTAAAAATAAAAATGAAATAACGCGCGGGGTAAAGACTATTAATTCTACGTTTTATTGCTACGTGTAAACCCATAAGAAGGCTGCTGTTGCTGCTGCTGCTGCTGCTGCTGCTGCTGCTGCTGCTGCTGCTGCAAGGGGGAGGCTTTATGAACAGTGCGGTTTCTCGTTGACCATAATCGACAGGAATTTGAGCAGCCTGAGCCATAGGTACTTCATATACATTCATATTGCTAACCAGAGACCACGTGTGCGGAACCCTGTCTCGGGATGAACTTTTTGCCATAAATGTAGGCCACCCGGACTGCTTTTTTACTCATTTTTTATCTCCCACCCTGGTCCGTTCCAATAAACGACTTCTGACACTTCTTTTGTTTATTTTATGCCATTCTTTTTGACGAGAGCGATTTCTACCGAAAGTACAGACGACCGTCGAGGACAATTACCACGTTTCCATTACTGCGAATATCTTAACCCATTAACCCATTAAATGCCATTAGCTTGACTGCTGATTAGTGAAAAAATTGGTCTTTGGATCAAAATGAAAATTGAAATCTCAATCGCGGTGGATTTTAATTAAAATCTTCAATTAAGTGGTTTTAATTTCAGTAATAGTGAATATTTATTTGTTGTTGGCTGCTCTTCACACTATTTACATTGTTTGACACTAGACTCAACTTCCGATATAAGAACGGTTATGGGCATGGTTTTCAGTGGCCTTGATCATGAATCGGGGGAATCCAAACGTGAAGAGGCAGGACCGTATGAACCATTTCTTGATTTGGATTTTAAGTAAATTAAATCACTAATTAATTAATAAATTAATAATTAATCAATTAAATATTGTAGATTTGAATTTGGACGCACGATGCAACCTGATGCAGCTAATGCGCTATGAGTGCGGCCCTCATGCGGTTTGTCACGGTTGACTGACCACCGCCTCTCTCTCGGTTCCGCGACTCCCCTCATTTCGAAACTGCCGAAGCCATCAATTCTAGGAATATCTTTAACCGGGTGTTCTTCTATCGGAAGTTGAGTGTATATCGAAAAAAATTACACTCAAGACATTTTCTCACAATGTTTCTGCTAAAATTCCACTATTTCCTTACTTTTTGTCGTAAAATATTGTTGAACTCTTCGCTAATTGGCTAAAATGATATGCCCGCCATCTTAACGAATCACAATATACAGGAAAATTGTCTCAATGAATTTCCAAATAAAAAAGACGAATTTTCAACCAACGAAGATTTTTCAGTCTAAAGAAAAATTTCATCCAAAATGTTGAATTTTTAAGCTAATAATATGAGCTTTCCACAAAGCAGTTGAATTTTCAACCAAATACTTAAATTTTCAACCAAATACTTAAATTTTCAACCAAAAAGATTACTTTAACCCAGAAGATTAATTCTCTACCATCAAAGATGAATTTTCTACAAAGATATTAAATGTCTTACGTAATAATAAAATTTTATAAGGTCATTTTTAATCATTCCAGGCTGATAATATCTCAGGTGTATGAAAAAAGCACATTATAAATTTTAAATCCCTTATAAAGCTTTATTTTTAAGGCTTAACTTTCAAAGCTAGTATTCTGAATAGAATTATGATCAAACTATTTTCAGTGATGAAAATTGAAAATTTGAATGAAAATTTGCAAAATTATTTTCACACTAAATAAATGAAAATACACTGAAGCCCCGATTTAGTAACCCCCGGTTTAGTAATTTCTAGAATTGCTGGCCCATGCGAGACGGTTGCGACTCTCGCTCCATAAGGGCCGCAGTGCGCGAGTACTTAGTCGAGTATATTGCGCAATATTATGCATTCAAACTGGAAACGGTTCAGGCAGCCCTGACTGTTTACGTTTCGATTCTACCGATTTAGTAGGAAGGCTATTTGCAGGCCACTCTTGACACTGTTACGAAATGGGGGGAATCGAAAGGTAAACGATCAGGTCCGCCTGAACCGTTTTCAATTGGAATGCATAATATTGCGCAATATACTTGACTAAGTATGTTGCACAATATTATGCATTCCAATCAGCATTCAAAAACTCAATTGTTTTATTTAGAGTAGAGTCTTTCATTTTCTAAAAATTTGTATTTGACGCTACGCCTTATTCCTGACTTGAAACCAAAAAAAATATACCACAAATTGTTCAATATTCTCTCTGGAATTGTAGAATTGCGATTGATGGTTACCCATGATTGTATTTTGAAAACCATGGAACATATCTGCAACGGGGAAATTTTCATCGACACTTTGCGGTTCGCATCAGGAACTAAATCACGTTGCGTGAGGAAAAATCACACGATAAAAATGCGCATGGCATTATTGCAGATCTGATGTAACCGCAATTACTTTGCATTATATCATGCACGACCTTGGACGTCAGCGTAAATACATGGCCGTAGAATATTAATGGACAAAAGGGCCTCAAGTTCAACGCGCCTTGCCGTGGATATAAAGTCAAGAAACTATGTATATATTGTGGGATAGATTATATGTTATTCCTTCCTTGAATATTTTCCATATAATAGAGTTATAAATATAATTACTTTATTGCGGGTTGCTATACAAGTCAGGGAATCCTAGAAAGTCAGGAAACACGTATAGTAAATTATCGGGGAACTATTCGGGGCCAGGATAGTCCATCCAGACAGCAAATATGACGCTGCCAAGATGGTATTTTATGGCTTTTTGAAATGAAACGGTTTTTTATAGTCAAACGCTAGTCTGGAAAAGCTAATCTAGCGCTATTCAGTCGGCCTTGATAAAATCCATTTCAGATGGATGACGTCGAAAATGATTTCAAAGCCTGTCCAAGTGATGAGATAAATTTTTTTTTAATGTCTATTTTTCATTGTTTGTACTTTTAAACATCCCGGTTTTTTTGGAATTGTGCAGATTAAAATTTGAGTGGTTGCGAATTATTCTTTTGGTTAAAATTTTTATTATGTATGGGTGACAATTTTATTATTTTGTTGAAAGTTCTACAATTTTATTGAAAAGTTGTTCTTTTTAGTTGAAAATTCTTGTCTTTGTCATGAAAATTTAAAATTTTGAATGAAATTTTTTTCTTCTAACAGAAAAAAATGCAACTGCTTTGTTAAAAATTAATCCGTTTTGCGATTAAATGATTATCAACATCATTATTCATTTTAGTTCAAAAGCTTTTTTTTTTTTTGATTGAAAATTAATTTTTTTTTTCAACAGAAAATTGAACTATTCCATGTTTGGTTGGACATTCATGTATTTTGTTTAAAATTCGTCTTTTTGTTTAAAAGTTGAACGATGTGGATAAAAATTAATTTTCTAGTTTAAACATTGATCATTTTCAGTTTAAAACTCATTTGTTTGGTTAAAATTTAACTATTTGTTTGAAAATTCCTTTTTTTTTTCAAATAAATTTTTTGAACTCAAAATTGAACTACTCCTATTATTTTTACTACTATTTTTCTGGTAGAACATTAATTTTTTTTATTTAAAAATTTCAATTTAACTATTCCGTGTTTGGTTAAAAATGTATCTTCTTTAGTTGAAAAATAAACTATTTGGTTGAAAATTCATGTATCTTGTTTTAAATTCGTCTTTTTCTTTGAAAATTAAACTATTTGAATAAAAATTAATTTTTTTGGTTGAAGAATCATCATTTTAGTTGAAAGTTCATTTTTTTTTTAAATTAATATTCTTAACTTAAAATTGAACTTTTCCAGTTTTTCTTGATAATGCATCTATTTTTCATAAAAAATCAATTATTTGGTACAAAATGTATGTATTTTGTTTAAATTCATCTTGTTTGGTAGAAAATTTATCTTCTCGGTTAAAAATTCATTTCTTTTGTTGAAAATTTAATTGTTTTGTTAAATTGAAAATCAATTTTTTTTACTAAAAATTTATTTATTCCATTTTTGTGGTTGAAAATGTTTTTTCGCTTAAATTTCCACGATTTGGAAAAAAATGCGCGTTTATTGGTCGCAATTTTATCTTTTGGGTGAAAATTCATCGGTATAGTTGAAAATTGAGCTATTTTGTTGAAAACTTATTTTGGTTTTATTTGTTAGAAAATTAATTTTCAAAACTGAAAATGTAACAATTCCATTTTTACTTGAATGTATTTTTTTTTTTTTTTTTTTAGAAAAAACTGCTTCGTAGCAAATATGGATGACATTGCTTTTATTTTCTGACTGAAAAATCTGTCTTTTTTGAAAATTCCTCTTTTTTGTTTGAAAAGTAATCTGTTTTGGTTTAGGATTCAACTAGTTTGTTAAACATTTGTATTTTTTGGTCCAATACTCTCTTGGGTTGCAAATTTCATTATTTTTTTAAAAATTCCTCTTTTTATTAATAATTATTTTAACTGAATATTTAATTATTTTTTTGTTCAAAATTTTTTTTTCTAGTTGAAAACTCAACTATTTGGTTCAAAATTAATGTATTCTGTTGAAAATTCGTCTATCTTGATAGAACTATAATATTATATAAAATATATATCCATAAATAAATATCTATATAAATATAATATTCTGTGTTGAAAATTCATCTCTTTGGTTGTAAATTTAACTATTTTGTCAAAAATGCATTTTTTCTTTGTTCAAATTAATTTTTTTAATTAAAATTTTAATTTGTTAGTGTTGTTAGTTAAAAATTGATGTATTTACTGAAAAATTCGTATATCTTAGTAGAGAATTAATTTTCTTGGTTGAAAATTCATCTCTTTTTTTATTTTATTTTTTTGAAAAATCGTCTATTTTGTTGAAAATGCAATACTCATAAGTTATAGGTCGTGGCATGATTTACACCAATTGCATTTTCCAATAATAAATGACCTATTCCTTACTTTGGTGACGGAAAATGTTTAACTACTTTATTCTGTAGGAAATTAAAAAATAAATTGGTAATATTTAAAATATTATAATAACCTTGAGTTGTTGAATAGCTTCTGCCAAGTACCAATCAGAGAAGAAAAGCGTAGGTTGATTTTAATGGCCTCATTCGATAGCTTCTGATTCTCAAAGAAAAAAACTCGAAACAGTTGACAGATTTCTTAGCGGGGCACATCTACCAAGCAGTGACTGTATTTGCATATTTAAAAATGTACACATTTATGATCAAATAAAAAATAGAGACTTCACATAAATTCATTTCTTAATAGTGAAAATGTTTTACTTTTTTTATATTTTTGGCTAAAATTGGTCTGTTTGTCTGTAGATTTTTAGTTTATTAGCACGATAACTTTCAAAAGAATTAACCTATTGGATTGAGCTATTGGATAAAAATTCAAAAAGTGAGCAAATTTTGAAAATTTTTCAGAGCACTTTTTTCATATTTAAAAATTCGATGGACGGATATGAATAGTACTCAAAAAACAAACGAGAATGAACACTTTATGCTAAACAACGCACAATATGAAAAACAGTCAAGAAAAGAAAATTGTTTCTTTTTGAAAACCCTAAAATATTGTTATAAGACCTTTTTTTAATTTTCTTGAAAAATCGAAAATACAAATTTTTATCGCACAAAAAAATAATAAAAAATAAAAAATTCCATTTCGCGATTAGGCTATACAAGATACGGAAAAAGATGAATGGACAAAAATTGTGTTTCAAATAATTTGGATTAATTCAGGTAATTCAAGTAATCTATTTGTAATCTAATTAATCCACTTATAATCTAGAGCAATCCACTGGTAATCCAGGTAATTTGAAGTAATTTAGGTAATCGAGGTAATCCGCAATAATTTACGTAGGTAATTCAAATAGTTTTCAACTATTCTGTTGAAAATTTGTTGTTGAAAATTAATTCTATTAACTTAAAATTTAAGTATTCAACTTATTTGTTAAAAAATTAATTTTGGCAATTAAAAATTTAACTACATTGTTGATAAATCGGTTTTTAATATTAATTTTTCAAATAAAAATGTTAATATTCCATTTTTAGTTGATTTTTTTTTAGTTGAGGATTCAACTACTTGGTAGAATGTTGAATTATTTCGTAAGAAATTCAAATATTTGGGTGAAAAATTAATTTCTTTAGTTGAAAATTTAACTATATTGTTGAAAAATTGTCTTTTTTGTTGAAAATTAACTTTTTTACTAAAAATCTCACTATTCCGTTTTTAGTTGAATTTTGTTTATTTTGGTTGAGAATGCAACTAATTGGTAGAAAGTTGAATTATTTTGTTAAAAATTCAATATTCTATTGATAGATTCTTGATTTTAATCGAAAATAGTTTGGTTAAAAATTTAGCTATTTTCTTAAAAAAAAAATTTTGTTCTTTAATAATTAATTCTTTGAACTGAAAATTTAAAGTTTTTTTTGGTGAAAATTTGTCTTTCTCAGTTGAAAATTTGTATTCTGCGGAAACTTAGTTTTTTTGGTAAAAAATTAATATTATTGCTTGAAAATTGATCTTTTTGGTTGAAAACTTGACTATTTTGTTCAAAATTTAACTTTTTGGCTTAAAATTTATGTATTTTGTTAAAAATTCGTCTTCTTTGGTAGAAAATTTATCTTCATGGTTAAAGGTTGAACTACTGAATTGAAATACTTTGTTAAAAATTCATTTTTTGGTTGAAAATGCATCATTTCAATTAAAAATTCTTCTCTTTCCTTGATAATTTAACTATTATTATTAACTATTAATGTAACTATTGAAGATTCGTCTTTTTTGCCTAAAAAATTAATTTTTGTATCGAAAATTCAACTGTTTCGTTGCAATTTAATCTATGTTGTTAAAAATTCAACAGTTTTGTTAAAAAAGTACCCATTTTGTTTTAAAAAGTCAACTGTTTTTTTTAAATTCGTCTTTTGGCTGAGGGTTTAACTATTCTGCTAAAAATTCATTTGTTTTGGTTCACACCAACTGTTTTTTTTCTATTGAAAATTAACAATTTAAAACACATTTTATTTGAAATATCAACTTTTACATTTTTCGTTGAGAATTCATTTCTTTTGGTTAAAAATTCACCCAATTTGTAGAAAATTCAACAATTTTGTTAAAAAGCCTTTTGTTGGTTAAAGATTCTTTATTTTAGTTCCCAGTTCATCTCTTTTGATAGAAATTCAACTAATTTTTTGAAAAATATTTGTTTTTTGTTGAAAAATGATTTTTTAACTGAAAATTTAACTGTTCCAGTTAAAATTTCATAATTTGAGTTGAAAATTCATCTCTTTGGTTGAAAATTTAAATAATCAATTTTTGGTGGAAAATGAATCTTCATGGTTGAAATTCGAACTACTTAATTCAAATACTTTGTTAAAAATTCATTCTTGGGTTGAAAATTTAATTATTAGGTTGAAAAATGTTTTTTTTTGCGTAACATTTTATTTTTATTGTTGAAAAGTCAATTGGCTGAACATTGAACAGTATTATTAAAAATTAACCTTTTTTGGTTGAAAAGCTAACTGTTTTTTTTTTAACTTATCTTTTTCACTGAGGGTTCAACTGTTTTGCTAAAAATTCGTCCTTTTTGGCTTACTCAAGGTTTTTAAAAATGTTAAATTAACAATTTAAAACTTGTTTTACAATATCAACTTCTAAATGTTTCGTTTAGAATTCATTTCTTCTGGTTAAAAATAAACCTGATTTGTAGAAAATTCAACAATTTGGTTAAAAAGTCATTTTTTGGTTGAAGATTCTTCATTTTAGTTCTAAATTCATCTCTTTTGATGGAAATTTAACTATTTTGTTGAAAAATATTTTTTTTTTATTGAAAAATTATTTTTTAACTGAAAATTTAACTGTTCCAGTTAAAATTTCATAATTTTAGTTGACAATTCATCTCTTTGGTTGAAAATTTAACTAATCAATTTTTGGTCGAAAATTTATCTTTTGTAGTTGAAAATACACGTGAGATTAGTTTAGGCGGAGTTGTATGTAATCTAGAGTAATCTTAGGCGATCCGGAGTAATCTTAGGTAATCCAGAGTAATTCTGAATAGAGGTAATCCAGGGTAATCTGATACATAGGCATTCTGAAAAAATTCCGCACGATGGTGACATGGAAAAAAGGCAGAAATATGGGCCAGAGTTCTTTGGTGTGAGATCCGTTATAAAGATTGGATATGAGGATGATATTTCATACATAAAAAGCCCGAGGGCATAAAAAATGAAGAAGGGGAAAGAAGAGGTTATTAGTATTCGAAGCACGTCAGCAGGCAGGACGACTGACAATTTGAGTGGACAAATATCATGCACTGACATCGATATGAGTATCTGAAGATAAGGGGAACAATCATTGTAAGATGAGGGGAACAATCATTGTAATTCGGAAGAATGGATGGGCCATCATCTTGACAGCGAAGATTTAATGTCCTGCTTTCGGATTGTAAATTGTCCATTGTAAATTAAAAATTATAAAGTGGCACCTCATTCTGGAAGTGTGTACTCAAAATCAGTGAAAGTCTTTCACATCCGTTTTGAAGTGCTTTCAGACATGCGTGAACTTTAATCTCAGAGTTTTCTTTTGCTTTGTTTCAAATATTTGAGATAGTCAAAGACACTTTACAATACTGCCGCCCTGATGAAGAAACTGTACAACTGCATTTGAAACGAACCGATATATTCAATAAAACGCGTTTGCATCTGTACCTTTTAACTTATGAGAGTTTTTGAAAATAAAAGTACTGTTCTTGGGTAAATCGGACATGCTCTTTTCATTCAAAGAAGAAAAAAATGGTTAGATATTAATGCACAAAGTCGCCGAGAAAAAAGAACACATCTGCGCAGATGTGTTTTGTTTTATCAGGATCTGAGGGCTCAGTATTATCCCAAATCCTGGAATTCGTGTAGATATGCTAATTGAAACCTAATTATCTCGAGAGTTAATTACAATTTTTATTTCTTAAATTAAGATTGAAAAGAATTCCATTTTATCATGAATAATCTTTGCAAAATAAGCAAGAAAAAGATTCATAATCAAAAAATAAAATTCCAAAGCAACCTCACTTTTCGGCTCATTAGAGAGAATAATAACATAATAAAAAAAGAGGTAGAATAAGGGAAAAAATCAACCAAAAACCAACCTCTTACTTCTTCCTTTCTCCGTCCTTTTTGTCCTACGAGCGGACCAACATGTTTCGAGGCCAATTTAGACCACCTTATCAGGGATTATTTATAGGGAATAACTTAAGGTATGAAAAATTAATTAAATATACCTATAAAGAAAATTTTTCTACGTGCCCTTTGTGTCTGCCCTATATAACTTGCATTTCAATCATTACAATTAATTTTGTAAATAACACAATTTTTGTCTAGCTTTTCATAGCTATCTTTCCCCAATTTTAAAATCATATTGCTCTTAAAAGGAACTCTATAAATAGTATGTGAACCTAATTGTCCTAACATTGATTTCAAAATTTTCGAGATTTTACCAAGATATGGAAGAACAACAGTATTAAATTATTTTAATCATCTCTGTATTATTATATTTTGATCATTATTTTTGTTTTTAATATAATTTATTCCTTTATGCGCATGTTTTTCAATGCAAGGGTAATGGTTAAGAAAAAGAATTTGTTTACATAGTTCGATATTTTTTTAATGGAAAACTGGATGTGATAATTTAAGGGCTCTATCAATCAAATTTTTAATGATTCCTATCTTATTTTGAATATAGTGATTTGAGAGAAAACTAAGTGTTCTATCTTAGCAAATCTTTGTCCTATGCCAGTCATTAATAATATGTCTTTCATCGGTTTCAATTAAAGTCAAATCTAGAAAATTTAATTTTCCTTCAGTTTCAATTTCAACAGTAAATATTGTAATCTTGGGTGTATACTATTAAAAGCATTAGGAAGAATGTTAACATTATTTTTATGTACACTACTGAATTATGTACACTACAGTAAGTACTGAATCATCAACATATCTTGCATAAAAATCCGTATTAAAATCAATTTTTGGGAAAACTTCATTCTCTAAATCCTCCATAACAATTTCAGATGAAATAGGTAACAAAATTGATCCTATAGGAGTTCCAAACTTTTGTTTATAAAAATTATTACCAAATTTGAAATACACTGAATGAAAAACATATTTTATAGCATCGAGAAATTTTTGTTTCGGAATATTGGTATTCATTTTAATCAAATCCCAACGTTTTTGTATGGCAATTTCAACTCTTTCATAAGGGATATTTGGAAACATAGCCATCACATGAAAAGAGACAAATATGTGCTCTAAAGGTATTATTACATTATCAATTAGTTTTAAGAAAGCATGACTATTCTTATTGATGTTTTAGAGATTATTATTGATTTTTTAACAATTTGACTCAATAATTCTTCCAATTTTCTAGTTGGAGAACCTATTGTTAAAATAACTGGTCGTAGAGGGTAATCATCTTTGTATGCTTTAACAAGACCATAGGCTAAAGAAAGATTAGTACATTAAAGGTATTCAACATTTTTTGAATATAAACGTCCCTATGAATCGCTACTGTAATATTTCCATTATCTGATTTTGTAACCATTAATACCGGATGATTTTTTTTAATTTGTTTCAATTATACCTTCATTCATTTACTTTTCTAAACAAGTTTCCGGATTATTATTATTTAAAGAATCATTAGATAAACCCACAAACTTTGATCTAAATTCATCAATTTTATTCTCAGGTATTTTTTAAATATTATATTCAATGTCTTCAATTATTTCAAGTAATTGAATATAGTTTTTTTCACCAAATTTGTTGCTAAAACCATCACCTAATCTCAAAATGTTAATAACTCTGTGTGGAATAATTAAATTAAAATATTCAAAAACCAGGGGTCTGGTTGATCATGAAAAAGAACTGATTGAATATTTTAATGTAATTTTTGAACATCTCCTTGCTCCTTAAGAATGTTTAAAAATTTTCGATCATGTTTAATATTATCTTCAAGGGCATTTTTATTAAGTTTTGTTTCTCTTTCAAAACAATAATGATTAGCATAGTTAAATTCGTCTTTTCATTTCGAATCAAACCATATAAAAAACTCATTTTTGATCAAAATGCAGTTGTAAAGTACTTCACACTCTTTCACCTTTTCTTCTTTTCTCGACTTTTTAAAAATAAAGTCCTCCTTTTTCCTCTGTTTTCAAGAAACTTCCCCGTTTTTCGCTTGAATGTGAACTAGATATAACCCAATAATGATGTCCAATTATTTTTGGTTGAAAGTTTGATCTTTTTGTTTGAACATTCGACCATTTGGTTGGAAACACATATTTGAAGTTGATAATTGAACAATTTATTGAAAATAAATAAATTTTTTGAAAATTTAACTGTCCTATAAAAAATTTCCATTTTTGGCTTGATGAGTCAAATCTTTGATTGAAAATACAACTCGTTTCGGCTTAAGCTTTTTTGGGGGGAATAGGACTATTTGGTTGAAAATTCATCTTTGTAAGTTAAAAATTCAAGTGTTTTGTTGATGATTTTATTAT